>CM040246.1:90340616-90457137 GCA_022545495.1 Chrysanthemum lavandulifolium
CATGTCAATATCGACTTCTTGATCACTATCATCGAAGATCTAGTAAGAGATCTACCTAAGTTAAGATATGAACATCACTTTTTTGATGCGTGTAATGTAGGAAAATAAGTTCATTCTAGTCATAAAGCTAAAAACATGGTGTCTACAACTAAGTGTCTAGAATTACTACATATGGATTTATTTGGTCCATCCGCTATCCAAAGTTATGGAGGCAACTACTACACTTTGGTAATAGTGGATGATTACTCTAGGTACACATGGACAAAATTCTTAAAGAACAAAACGGAAATGTTTAATTATTTTGAAATACTAAGCAAGAAAATCCAAAGACAACTAGAAAGTCCTATAGTGTCTATTAGAACGGATCATGGTAGGGATTTCAATAATGAGGTGCAATTTGGAGCTTTTTGTGACGCTAATGGTATTACTCACAACTTCTCGACTCCGCGCACTCCACAATCGAATGGGGTAGTTGAAAGAAAGAATAGAACCCTACAAGAAATGAGTCGCACCATGCTTAATGAGCAATCCATACCTCAAAGTTTTGGTGCAATGCCGTTGATACTTCAACGTACATACTCAATCGAGTCTTAATTAGACCAATCTTAGGTAAAACTCCATACGAGTTACTCAGGGCAAAAAGCCTATGTTAGATCACTTTAGAGTCTTTGGTAGCAAATGTTCTCTTAACACTAAATATTACCTTACAAAATTTGATCCTAAATCAACCAAGGTATCTTTCTAGGTTACTCTCCAAATAGCAAAGCTTCGTCATATTAAACAAAGAAACAATGAAGGTAGAAGAGTCATTAAATGTAAAATTTGATGAAAGTCCACCAAACCCTCTCCACTCTTGTCGATGGCGAGATTGTAGAAAGTGAAGCTATAGTAATAAAGAAAAGATAAATGAAGAAGAAGAACCTTTAAATGATGAAGTCATAAATATTAAAGAGTCCAAAGATCACCCAGTAGATAAGGTCATAGGAAAGCTAAGCGAAAGAACATTAAGGTCTCAAGTTCAAAATCTAAGTAGCTTATTTTGTTTTGTTTCAACCATAGAACCTAAGAATACACAAGAAGCCATAAGCGATGAAAGTTGGGTAATGGCTATGCAAGAAGAATTAAATCAATTTGTTTCTAATGATGTTTGGACACTTGTCCTCCACCTAGTAATCAAACCATAATAGGAACCAAATGGGTTTATAAAACAAATTAGATGCAAGCGGAGTAGTGTCTAGAAACAAGGCTAGATTCGTTGCCCAAAGGTATAATGATAACGCTACACGCGTCGTTCGGGGTCAAAGGAACTTCCTTTTAAATCGAGCAGTTTTTCAACACCTAAGCGATGAACCTAATCGTTGTAGTGTAGTATTAGGGTAAGCCACGGTATTGATATCGTTCTCTGGGGAATAGGAATGCTAGTGAGAAGTTACTACGCTAAGGTTGGGGTTGAGGAAGATAATTTTTATCTTTTATATTTTTAAGGAAAGGAAAGGTACGAATCTCGGGGTTTGAATTTGGGGTTGGTATTTCTCCGATTACTCTACTTATCTAATTATCTAATCTAAGGTGTATATAGTCTATGTCTAATTAATGTGTGCTCGTATGATAGTTTAAAGATGTGTTTACTTAGGTTTGACTACTCCTTAATTATCTCTATTGGTGGTTGAATTGTCACGTCCTTATTCCTAGTTGCGTTGTGTGTCTAAAGTTGTAGGGTATCGTTTCTCCCAACTCTTTGAACTTACCAAAGGGTCTCGTCTACAAAACCCACTAGGGATAATAAACTCTTACTCTAAGGCACTCTTTGGATGGTTTAGCTTACAACTACTCAAGGAGTCATATTCTAAGGTTCACAAAGATTTAATCAAGCATTAAGTACACAACGAATGACCTATCGCATTACTAGATCATTAATCAACTAAGATAAGAGACAACCAATCAATATTCAATAATTAAGTTTCATATTCCTAAGCAAACACACAAGTAAATTAGCCGGACATGGAAAACATGCAAGCATACACACAAATAATCAAAGACATAATTGTATTAATGAAGTAAAACACTTATCTTGGTGTAAGATAGGGTTTGGAACCCTAAAATCTTGTACAAAACAGCCTTGGTTCGGTTTAGGTTTTTACTCCAAAAGACTACACACTAAAAGCGAAAAATTCGGATTCTATATATAAGATTACATCTGCGGCGTCACCTTATGTTTTGTGGCGCCGTCGGGTCGCCGTCATTAGGGTTTCGTCTTGGCCACGTTAGACTTGCGACGGCGTCACCTTATGCTTGTGGCGCGTCTCTTGACTTCGGCGCCGTCTGGTTGCATCTAGGCCGTCCGAGTTGCGACGGCCTACTCTTTTATAACCAGCGTCATCACTGAGAATAGGAGTTTTGGCTTCCGTCCGTCACAAAATCCTCCGACGGTGCAATTTAACACCCGACGCAGTAACCTTATGTTTTCAATGACTTTGAGTGTCTCGATTCGACTTTGGCCATTTTCTTACAGATATTCGCGCCTTTTCGTCCAAATAAGTGCCATTCCAGCATTTTGCCTTCAAGAGACCTAAAAGTGAAAAGGAACGATATTAAGCAATAACGGATACAAAAGTGATCAAATAAAGGCTTAAACGACCCCTCAAAAAGGTACCTTTTAAAACCTTATCAATAACCAACAAGAAGGAATAGACTTTGATGAGACTTATGCCCCCGTGGCTAGATTAGAGTCTATAAGAATACTTCTTGCTTATGCTTGTGCTAATGATCTAAAGCTTTATCAAATGGATGTCAAAAGTGCTTTTCTAAATGGTCTTATTAATGAAGAAGTATATGTAGCTCAACCTCCGGGCTTCATCGATTTTGAAAAACCTAAACATGTGTATAAGTTAAAGAAAGCCCTTTACGGACTTAAACAAGCTCCAAAAGCTTGGTATGATAGACTCAATTCATTTTTAATCAAACACAACTATACCATGGGGTTAGTTGACAACACACTTTTTACTAAGAAAAGAGAGTCACATATAATCATAGTTCAAATACATGTAGATGATATTATATTCGGATCCACTTGTCAAGACATGTGTGATGATTTCTCTAAAATCATGCATGACGAGTTCGAGATGAGTATGATGGGAGAACTTAGTTTCTTTCTTGGTCTACAAATCAAACAAGTAGAATATGGTATCTTCTTTAATCAATCTAAATACATAAAAGAGATGTTAAAGAAATTCGGTCTAGAAGAGTCGAAACCAATTAGGACACCAATGTCATCCGACACCAAACTCACTAAAGATGAAGACAGTGAATCCGTTGATAATACTAAATATCATGGCATGATTGGTAGTCTTCTCTACCTCATGGCTAGTAGGTAGGATATCATGTTTAGTGTTTGCTTATGTGCTAGATTTCAAGAAGACCCTAAAACATCACACCTAGAAGCCGTAAAAGAATATTTAGATATATTAAGGGTACAACACAATTAGGATTATGGTATCCTAAGGGGCAGGAGTAGAAACAATTGTATATCGATTCGACCATGCGGTGATTATGTTGACCGAAAAAGTACAAGTGGGGTATGTACTTTTATGGGATGTTGTTTAACATCTTGGTTTTCAAATAAACAAAGGCATTAGCAATATCAACAACCGAAGCCGAATCGTCTCACGCCGTGAAAGCATGCCAACAAGCATTATGGATGAAACAAGCGTTAGTTGACTACGACATTCATCTAAGTGACATAGCCATCATATGTGACAACAAGGGTGCCATAGATTTAAGCAAGAATCCGGTATTACATTCTCGCACAAAGCATATAGAGATTCGTCATCACTTCTTAAGAGACAATGTTCAAAAGGGGAACATCTCTATTGAGAAGGTAGCATCCGAAGACAACATAGCCGACGTCCTCACCAAACCGTTGAAGTAGGAACAATTCAACCTACTTCGTCTTGGTCTTGGTCTCATGGAACAAACGTCGTAATTTATTTTTACTCTACAAGGTATGTAAACACTAGCCTTCTTCTTTCTGAGTCTAGGATCTCTATTTCACGCACAACTCACAAACAATACGGGAATTTTCAAAACCCAAGATAAGTTTTTTTTTTCAACTCATAGTTTCTCTTATTTTCTTTCAAAAATAAGTACAAGTTGCAAACACATAATTACATACACATATTCTTTTCAAAGGATAAAACGATTTTTATTCGCAAAGTGTCTTACGGTTCACCAAACAAAAACCACCCCGATCCAAACGGTACAACACTCCACACGCATACACCCACTCCACCCACGTGCATCAAAACCAAAACCTCTTTTCGAAACATTTTCTAAAAATGATACCTCTTCCCGTATCAATTTCATAAAGCAATTTCTCATGTCTAGAGATGGATCGCTTTTCATTATTAATACAAAGTAAAACCGTTTTCATTGCATCTCATGTATTTTGAATGCTAAAGGAGATACATAACTAATATGTATTTTCGGTACATTCATTTAAGCAACAATGAATTAGGAGCACTCGGGTTATCTCACATAATAGTATGCTTTTTACTTCTAGTCTATTTTCTTTTCTTCTTAGGAGTCGAGATAACCGCACTCAAATAGTTTGCATATAGGCACACTAGGCAAAAATGTTTCCAAAGGAAAATTTTGTCTTTTCGAATCACTGAGACCCACGGATCCCAGCCTTATCTTTGGGCGGATCCCTCATGGGAAGGATCCGTGAGACGAAGCTGTTTTTATCTTCTATTTTTCTCACTTTGGATGAAAACTCCAACATTTGTTTTATTTTTTTTGGAGTATGTTCTTTAATGCTTGTGTTCTCATGATCACATGCCTTAAATTCATATCTAATCATTAGATTTTAATCCGCATTTTGGGTTGACATTCATTACAATGCATTGTTTTCTATATATAGAACTCCCAAAATGCTTGCATATTCATCTCATCTTCACAAACAAACTACACCATGTCATTCACAAGCTCTTTCAACTTAGATGAATCACCTAGTACAAACAATCATCTTCATGAAACCCAAACCTTTGTACTTCCACCTTCCAAAATACCACAATCAAAATCTAGGATATCCGCACGAATTAGCATCCGATCTTGTTGCTTAGCAAAAACACCATCAAATGGCTCATCACCATCAAATAACTCACCACAAGATGCTTCCATTATAGCACCTCCCTCATCACCAACAAGTACACCATCTTCATCACCTAAAGTCACTCTTTTGGAACTCCTTACGACTCAACAAGATCTCAACAACCAAAACAAAAAGAAATAGCCTTTTGACACCTCCCACTTCTCAAAACACAATATTCAATGATCTTGAAACATCACCACCCTTAGCTCCCATTAAACTACAAGAACATCTAGGTTCTTTTCCACCACCACTTCCAACCATTCGACTTTGATCCATATTTTCCTATTTTTCCACCACATATTCATGACTCACAAATCAAAACAACCCGGAAAACTTCCGCACTCATTACCACATCACTTACATTGTGAACATTGCCAATCCACTAGGGAAATTGCAATAGAAGTTAGGGAAGAAATGCGATTCATACTCAACCTCATCCTTGATCGCATCAATACCATTGCTCATCAAAACCTATATCCATAACCTTATGCAAGCATGGACGGAATCATTACTACTATTTTCTATCTTTAGTATTTTTCTTTTGAGTCATTTTCAAGAACAAGTCTTGTTCTTATTTTTACATGCTTGTAGGTGGCATACGTACTACTACACTTTGTTGTTTTATTACAAGGCCTTGTTTACATACCTTGGTTCTCAATCTTGATTCTCGTCAATCACAAGATTACCTAAGCATGTTACTAACATTTCTCTTTGTAGGATTTTTATTTTTCTTCACTTGACGCCCCAAACTAGGGGGAGCTACCGTCAAGGGGGAGTTAGCGATAAGTGGACTAATTTTTCCACACTTTTATTTCTTCGGTTGGTTAACTTTTTGTTTCGACAAAAAGAGGGAGAAGAAGTAAAACTTAGGGGCTTTCAAAACATACATCTATTCTTAAGTTTTACTCATCATAACATTATGTTTTGTCATCAACAAAAAGGGAGAGATTGTTAATACAAATAAACCGTAAAAACGTTTATTAATATTTTGCGATCTCTTTGTGTTTTGTTGATAACAAATATAATGTTATCTTAAGTACAATTATAAGGATACATGTTACTTTTGTAAAGTATTTACATATAGCTATTTAAATACAAAATGTTGTAATAAATCATTTGTTGTAATAGTTTATTAGGATAGGTAAAAATCACAACTCGTGGATCATATCCATAACCCATGGTACTAACCCATACCCACTTGACTAGATACAATGCACTCATTAGATACATTAAATCTAAAAGAATACCCATGGACCAACCCATAACCCATGACCCATGACCCATAACCAAAAACCCGTGGTCGAAGAGGGCGTCCACGGATCCCTAGGATTACACTAGGCGATCCTCGTGGGAGGGATCGTGGGATCCGGAAGCAATGGCGATTTTGCCTATAAATAGAGAGTCATTTCTTCATTCTAACTCACCTCTTCTTACTAATTCTCTCATATACTCTCATTCTCTTCAACAAAAGATCACTTGATCTAGAGAGTACTTCCTTCTTTCTTTCTTTAGTGATTCTCATATAGGTCATTCTACAAGGCGAGATCACGAGCATTCTACAAGTCATCCAAGCAAGGGGTCCTTGATTGATTTGTTCCTCCAAGATTTCATAGCGAAGATCTTGTATTTGATATTTCACATATTTGTTGTGTAATAGTCGTGTTGGTTTGGTCCACCGTGTTACGGACTCGATATTTAGCTTTGTCTGGGAAAAGGTGTAAGCAACGTTGTGAAGGCTTCTCCGCCAAGTTGAAGGAGTTTGTTGACATAGTGCTTGAACTCTCGAGTATGTGACTCGGGGAATGGAGTAGGGCAAGGAAGATGTCCTTGTAGCCGAACCACTATAAATCGGTTGTGTCATTTCTATCCCTTTGCTTTACTTTATTTACTTGCTTTATCATTAGATCTATACTTTCTCTACATCCATACGATCTCACATATTATCGAATCTAAAGTTTTTGAAACTAACTTAAAATCGGCAAAACTATTCAACCTCCCCTTTTTAGTTTTCCACATTTACAATCAAATTTAACATTTCCATGACTAGAGTGAATATATATGGTGAAATTGGGTCTCCTTGTCTCAACCCTCTACCACCATTAAAATAACCATGCCTCTCTCCATTAACACAGATAGTAAACTTAGCATTTGTGATGCATGTCATGATCAAGTCAACCATTTGTTTAGGAAAGCCAAATTTAAGCATGACAACTTCAATAAATTTACAATTGACAGTATCATAGGCTTTTTGAATGTCAATCTTGAATGCTACTCTTTTAGGACCATTGATGCAATTATATCCTTTGAGAAGTTCTTGAGTTAAAAGGATGTTATCAGTAATAGCTCTTCCTGGAATAAAAACACTCTGATTCTCTTCAACCACATGGCTTAAAGCATTTTTAATCCTGTTAGTGAGAATCTTGCTAATGCATTTGTAAATGACATTACAACATACAATAGGTCTGAAATCAGACATTTTTTTAGGGGTACTAGATTTAGGCACCAGGGCAATTAGAGTAGCATTGACTTCCCCAAGTAATTTCCCTGACACAAAGAATTCCTTTATAGCATCACAAAACTCCTTCTTAACAGTATTCCAGGCTTTTTTGAAGAATTTAGAAGTGAAGCCATCAGGCCCTGGAGCTTTATCATCATCAATGTCAAATATAGCCATTTTAATTTCAACATCAGTAACCTCTCTTAGCATAAAGACAGCTTCATCATCAGGAACTTTCTTGACATTTTGTTTGGCCTATAGAAATCCTTGATTTTAGAATTGGTCATTTAGTGATGCAAAATATTTAGGTAATCTCTGTGATTATATTTTCCACTAATTGAATATCATTTCTTTCGTTATAATCTAGGGGTGGCAATTCGGGTCGGGTTTGGGTTAGCGGGTTCGGGTTAACAGGTTGGCGGGGCAGCTATGTCAACCCTAACTTGTTTACACATAACACGAACCCGACCTATTTAACTTGTATATAGGCGGGTTAAATAAGTTACACGGGTTGAATAGGTTAAACGGGTTTTGAGTTGACCCATTAAACATATTTGGCTAAATAAGTTGGCATATTACACGGATTAAACGGGTTCGTGGGTCGACCAATTTAACCCGTATAATAAAATATAAATAAATTTTTAATTTTTGAAAAAAATCTTAAACAGGTTGTCCGGTCGACCCGTTTAACATATGCCCAACCCGAACCTGACCTATTTAATAAATAGGTTATGTGGGTTGACCTAAAAATTATTTTGACTCAACCCAAACTTGTTAATTTTCGTGTCGAATTCAGATCGATTTCGTGACAGATCACAAATTGCCATCACTAATATAAAGTTATAAACCATACTTTAATTGTATTGAGAAGACTTTATACCACATTGTACTTATACCCTAATAATAATAAGGCAAATGAAAAAAGTTAAAGTTAGGGTCAGTTTCGATTAAGGTATTGAACTTTTTTTTGCATAAAGGTACTCAACAAAAAAATTTGTGGTTGGGTTTTTACTAACGTTTGTTAACTCACCGTTAGTATTTACATGTTTAGTCCTCGAATTTGTATGATCATCTCATCGACATCCAAACAAAATTTTGAATTGTTTTTACATGTTTAGTCCTCGAATTCTTATAATATTTCATTTAACATCCAAAAAATTAAAAAAAATTTGAAAATTCTTTTCGAAAAATTTTGAAAAATTTTGAAAATTTTAAAAAATTTTGAAAAATCTTGAAAATTTTTACCGAAAATTTTTGAAAATTATTTTCGAAATTTTTGAAAAAAAAAAATCGAAAATTTTTAAAAATTTAGAAAATTTTTACCGAAAAGTTTGGAAAAAAATTTTGGCAAATTTTGAAAAAAAAAATTTGAAAATTTTTACCGAAAATTTTTGAAAATTATTTTGAAAATAAAAAAAAATTCAAAATTTTTCAAAATTTTGAAAAGAATTCTCATTATTTTGAAAAAAATTTAATTTTGAAAATTTTCAAAAAATTTTCAAAATTTTTCGATAAAATTTTCTATATTTTCAAAAATTTTCTAAAAATTTATAATTTTCAAAAATTTTTAAAATTTTCAAATTTTTCAAAATTTTTCGAAAAGAATTTTTCAAAATTTTTTTTTGAATTTTTTGGATGTTAAATGAAATATTATAAGAATCGAGACTAAACATGTAAAAACAATTGAATTTTGTTTGGATGTTGCATGAATCATCATACAAATTCGAGGACTAAACATGTAAATACTAACAGTGAGTTAACAAACGTTAATGAAAAACACAACCAGCCAAAATTTTTTGAAGTCTTTTACGCAAAAAAAAAATGAATACCTTAATTGAAATGGACCTAACTTTAAAAAGATTCCTATAACCGACAAAACTTAAGATCCTGATATTCTAAAACAGTAGAGTAGTAGATCATCCTGTTTAGTTTAAGGTCCACGATGACTTAAAAGTGTATTGATAGTCATAGACATATACTCTACTAGATAGTCAAACAACTGAAGGAAGGACCTTCGATCAAACACCACCACCTGTCGTGTGTGAAACCAAATCAATACCCACATCGAACACTTATTACAAGATCTAGTTAATCAGCGGAGGATCTATTAATAAGAGGAGATTGTTGTTTTTATATGAATTGGATGAATGTATGAAAAAGAAGAGGAGTTAACAATGGGTGGTCGTGAGATCTGGAATATTCTACGCCCAAGATCTCTTGTTATCTTGTTCATCTCTTTTCTCTTCATCTTCTTTGTCTTCTCTTCTTTTTCTCAACAGGTATTTACTAATTGTGATTCTAATTCTTTTATAAAGTTTGTTAAATGTGTTTTATTTAGAATGTGATTAATAACTGATTTGATGCAATGCTTGTTAGTAGTTACTTGATGCTAATAAAGTTGGGGATTTGTGGTATTAGTTATGTCGTTGTTTTTCTCGTTTCTGAAATTGGAAACATACACTCCTTGACCAGCATAATCGCTACTTGAATCCAATAGGTGATGTACTTAAGTCTAGTAAGATGCTTGTTTAACTATGAATCATGATGTGGAGGTTAGGCTTTTTGACAATACATTTACTGATATGCGTATCAGAGCTCGTTGTATAACTTGTTGAATGACAAGAAAACATCTCACTGTTTGGGGGTCGGAAGAGTTTTTTAAAGTTACCATATCACTTGGTCTTCAGTAGTATTCTGATTTTTTTAATAGTCGTCTGGTTAATCATTGACTACAGAAACATCGTTTGTAAGTATCGTTGGCTCTCTGGTATGAAGACTTTGTCTTTTGCTATGGATCTTAGAATAATTACCATTTTGTGGGAATTCTACAAGTTCATATGTATACATTTGCTTTAATGCATACATACGTTTAGGACCTGTGTGCTTCATACTGTAGTGTGCCTGTATCTGGAATTTTTGGTTGCTATGGTTAGTTTAGTACTTTATATCGATGTGCTTGCCCACCCTTGAAGGATACAAATCTTTCTTTTAAAAGCATATTTAAATGATAATCCTGTTTCAATTCATAAAATAGCATCTTAACATTGGAGTCCTATAAGATAGTGTCTTGGGTGGTTGGTGGCTATTCATGTTGTTACTTTATAGTTTATACTAACCTGCTGGAAATAACGTACTTTGTGTTCAGGAGGAAGATACAGTGCCTGAGGTGCATGAGATTACCCATAGAGTATTTCTCGATGTTGATATTGATAAGCAACGATTAGGTATGGTTCTTTGCTTCTAAGGAATGGATTATGATTTGCATTGGTGATTTATGTATGAAATTTGCAACTGCGTATTTTGCCTAAAAAACTTCACTATGGCACATGAATGATATGTATACTTAGTTCAGCTTTCCTTTTGCTCAACTAAATAAACGTGCTAGACAAACTCGATGAATTCAAAAGTTTTTCTTTTTGAAATTTGTTGAATATATTTATTATGAACTCATTGGGTTTACCTTTTGCTTGTACTACAGGACGTATCGTAATTGGATTGTATGGTGAAGTTGTACCTAAAACTGTCGGTAAGCCTTCAACCTCCTGTTTGACTTCTTTACTTGATCTATGATTCTTTATCTAATCAATGAATACCTTTTTTCTTTGCAGAAAATTTTCGAGCTCTTTGCACAGGTATCTGATGTTTCATAATCTAGTAGATTAAATAAAACTTTTGCAGCATTCTTTATATCATCTACCTCCCTATTACCCACGTTCAGAAAATGAAAAAGAACGAATTTTGGTTCATAATCACTGCATCTAACCTTTTTTTGTTTCTTTCTGGAATTAGGGGAATTGGGAAAGGGTCGGAGTGGTAAACCGTTACACTATAAAGGAGTGCCTTTCCATCGAATCATACCTGGGTTCATGATTCAAGGTGGAGATATCGTCTATGGCAATGGGAAAGGAAATGAATCGATCTATGGTGGAGTCTTTCGCGATGAAAATTTTAAGATCAGACATTCACATGCAGGTCTTTACCGTTCTACCCTTGACCTCTTCTTTAGTACATGATACTTGAAGTTAGTAGGATTCAAAACAAATGGTATGTTACTCCCTTCTAAAGCTATAATTATTGCAGGTATGGTGGCCATGGTGAATTCAGGACCAGATTCTAATGGCTCACAATTCTTCATCACTACAGTTAAGGCCTACTGGTAAGTTTGTCGTGATTATTTCATCACATCCCCATAAATGATCTCTTTCTCATTGTTAGTGCTCATTATTAAAGTTATACATTTTAGCCATGATTTCTTGCTTATTGTTCTACCTCTGTTTTTTTTTTCAATAATACATTGGAGCCAGTCTTTACAATTTCTTAATCTGATTACGCAACCTTAATGTGGTATCTGTGAATTTCTTACTCTAGAAAAGTGAAATAAGACGTATTTTCTATCCACGGATTTAATTGCTAGAATATGTTGGTACCTATATTGTATGGGAGGGCCACTCCTTTCTGTATGGAATGTTTGGTGAAAATTGAAACAGTTTTATTATAAGGTTGAAACCTTGAATGTACCTGTTTCCCATAAAGTAGCAACAATATATATTCCGTGTTGCAAATTGCTGCTTTCCTTTTTTGGGGCATTAAATGGTAAGGAATGGGACTAGGAATGATTGAAGATTGTTTGTCTGATATAAATGAATTGACTCATATATCGAAACAAACAATGTACAAGTTTTGCACTTTGTTATGATTACCCTATGAATGAAATAAGGGAGGTTTCAAATTTCAACCCATTATACAGCAATGTTAATATAGCATGTACATTTGGGAATTTTACAGGTTGGACAGAGAACATGTTGTATTTGGAAAAGTTATTGAAGGCATGGATAATGTCTACGCAATCGAAGGGGGAGCAGGTACTTACAGTGGAAAACCCAGAAAAAAGGTGGTCATTGCAGACTCAGGCGAAATTCCAAAGAGTGAGTGGGACGTTGTATTACAAAGTGCAACAGCCGAATCAACACAATGACACCGTCATCAATAGCTAGATTTTACAAAATGGATATGTTTCTTTGGGGTTTTGGGTAGTTTTATATACATTTATTTGTATCTATTTTCATCACATTTGTTATATTAATTATGATCAACATCAAGAAATCCTTGTTATATATCATTTTGCAGTTTCTTTATCTCTTCGCAGAATTGCAGTGACACTCGTTTTTCACCAGACAAAAACCGAACCATACATCTCATTCTAACTTTAAAGCTGCTATGAATTATCTGATATTGTAGTCATCCCCATTCTAAGACTACTGTTAATAGTCATCAGAAAAATGTATTCTTGCTGTTTATAACCCTCTGATCTTAAAACACAGTTGGTTGATTACACTTGTAAGTCCACCTCAGAAAATTGTCAAAATTTAGTGTCATACAACTCACAGAATCACTTTCTCTATATTTTTTCCTCGGTCAACATTCAATAATGTATTTATGATAGATACAGACTACAGTAGGATATACATGAAATAAATTCCTCTAAAATTAAAAAACAAAAAACAAGGTTAGGTATGAAGTTGCACAGATTCTCCTTGTCTCGAACCGCCTTGATCTTTGTGGGTCAAACAATGCATAAATTTCAAATCTTTATCACTTCACAAGCAAAACCATAAAAACAAGATCCAATTGGCATGTGCATAACATGCACTTCACTTCACTTCACTTTTATCTCAAACCTTTAAAACCCTACCTTATTTTCATCACCTTTTTTTTTAACTAAACAACCCAACTTTACAAATGACCACCACAGAGGCCGGAAAATACTCCGATGAGTTCCACCACCACTCACCACCACCATCAGAATCAGACCCATCATCCTCCTCCCAATACCCAACCACCTTAACCTACACTCACCATCAATCAAGAACCTTTAAAGACTTACCTTTTTTAATCCTTTTCATCTTATTCATCCTCACAACTTTCTCTTTTGGCATCTTTGCTTCCTTAAACAAAAACCCAAACACCCCTTCATCTGTTTCATCCTTCACCTATGACATAAAATCAGATTCATGTGTTAAAGATTACACCTTTAGCTCAAAAACTAATAAAGATTTGATTTTTAGCTTATTAAGAAATGATTCTAGTTATATTTTAAGGAATTTGGTGCTTGTAGTTGTTGTTACTTTGATTTTAAGCATACCCATATGTTTGCTTTTGTTGTTTTCGCTTAAGCGTTATGCGAAGCAGTTGGTGTATATGTCGCTACCTTTTTTCGTTATAGTCCCGGTTTTGGTGAACTTGTATTGGTTTGTTACGTGTACTATTAATGCAACTTGTAGCGAGAAGTTTCCGTTAGGGTATAGGGTTTTAGTGTTGGTGTTTGTGTTTTTGGTTATTGGTGTGATTGTGTGGATATTTGTGGTGAATTGGAGTAGGGTTGAGTTGACTGTGAGGATTATTAAGGTGTCGGCGGATGCTTTGTCGAATAATTTAGGTTTGTTTGGGGTGCTTCCTGCGTTGGTTTTGGGGTTGGTAGTTTATTATGTCCCGATTGTTGTGTTTTTGGTGTTTGCGAGATTGAATGGGGAGATTGTGGCTAGGGAGAAACATGGGAAGGTTTTTTGTGAGTGGAAAGAGGATAGTTGGGTTCCGGCATACTATGCGTTGGCGATTTTGACAATGTTGTGGTCAGCTGCTGCTATGGTGGAAGCTCAGGTTTATGTGATTAGTGGGACTATTGCTCAGTGGTACTTTTCGAAAGATGATGAAAAGGTTAAACGGGGTATACGGAACTCTTTAAGGTTAGGGTTTTTTTTTTTTTTTGATTGAGTAACTTTTGTATTTCTTGGATGTTAACATAATTTTGATGATTATTAGCTTGTTAATGTTGATATACAATGAAGTGCGACACATGTGAACCAAAAGTGGTGTTTTCTTAGATTGTGCATTTGTCATCAGTAAATCAGTCGTTACTTTCTCTTATTAATATTTTCTAGAGAACACGATCTAAACTAATTATGCTGCCACAATAATGTAGAAGGTTAAAGTAATTTGAAGTTGGGATTATATCACGATGGTAACTTTATTGCTTGAATATACTTTTTTCAGAAACGCGTTTAAACTAATTATGATGTGCTGTCACAAACTCACAATAATGTAGAAGGTTTAACTAATTTGAAGTTGGGATTATATCACGATGGTAACTTTATTGCTTGAATATACTTTTTTCAGAAACGCGTTTAAACTAATTATGCTGTGCTGTCACAAACTCACAATAGTGTAGAAGGTTTAACTAATTTGAAGTTGGGATTATATCACGATGGTAACTTTATTGCTTGAATATACTTTTTTCAGAAACGCGTTTAGTACCTCCGCTGGAACAATATGTTTTTCCGGAATATTGGTTGCTATTGTACGTATAGTGCGTGCTGCAGTTGATAGTGCAGCAGAAGAAGATGCGAGTGGGATAGTCAACCTTGTTCTCAGATGCTGTGTCAACACCTTTTTATCCGCATTTGAGTTTCTTAATAAGTTCACCATAAACTTTGCAGCAATAACTGGTGAAGCTTATTGTGCTTCTGCTAGGTTGACTTATGAACTTCTAAGACGTAATTTGTTATCAGCTGTTGTTGTGGAGATTGTATCCACTCGTCTTTTGGCTGCAGTCATCTTTGTTATGTCAGCAATATATGCTATTGTGGTAAGTAGAATCTCGGTTTGTTCTCTCTATTATGCTGCTTCAATATTGTACGAGTCACAAACTCACAATGAGTTATTTTACACTGGCAGAATTGGGCTGACCCGAAACAAAATTTGTCCAAAACTTTTGAACTTTCATAAACAGCCAATGCCAATGTTTATATCTTTTCAATTATAATTCAATTGTTTTATAGGGGTATTATAAGGTGGCAGCCCAATCATGCGATATTTTCCTTGAACCACCTAACTTGTGAAACTACTTTATAGGCCACCCGTATATACAGCTGTTTAGTTTATACCGAATATGGGTTAGAACAGCGAGAATGGCGAAAATACCCATTAATATTTTTTAAAACAAAAATGCATCTGGTTACTTTTTCTATTATGTAAAGTAAAGGTTACCGAAGAGTAAAAAACCTGGAGAAAACAAAATGTCTTTCAACATTTAGAAGCTCTTAGGGAATCGATCGACTAGATGAAATGCCGGTTTTTTTTATTGGGAGTTGGTATCAACGAAACCTAATAGGCTAATATATAGTTGGGTATCTGTGTTCTATAAAGTAGTTTCAAAAGTTGAGCAACCTTACTGAAGAAAGTTGAATAGTTGGATTGCTACTCATACATTATTCCCATTTTCGAGCAAGTAAAAATATACATTGGGCAAATTTGACATGTTTCATAGCTGCTTTTTTTTTTTTTTTTTTTTTAATTACCCATTTGACCCATTAGAGACATAATTCCTAAAGAAACCCATAAGTAAATGGGTCAATATTTAAGACCTCTAGTATTTTAGGTTACAATCGTGTTTGACATTTCACTATTTCAGACAAGAGGATCATCTTGAATCAGTCTTTTCTTCATTGAATCTTTATTATTACTCCTGAATATTTTTATTCTTGTACTAAGGTTTAGTCATTGGGGTATGCAGGTTTGTGTGATACTACAGGCAGCAACTCGTCTAGGGGTAGATTCATACTTTGTAGCTGCAGTGGTGTTTGTGGTGCTGATATTGATACTCGGGTTTATGGTGCACGTGCTGGACAATGTTATAGACACTGTTTACATTTGCTATGCTATTGACAGAGACAAAGGGGAGGTATGTAAAGCGGATGTTCATGAGATTTATGTCCATCTTCCTATTAGCAGGAATCATAATCCACAGTATTTAAATGCCAGAACACCACTTCTTGTATAATTATCATATGTGTACTCTTTAGAACTCAGGTTTTGTATTGTGTTTGTATAACACACTGATTCATTTTTGTATGCTTAATAAACATAATGAGCTAGCGTTAGTCAACACATCACATCTTGCTTGACCATTTTTTTCATGTTAGTCTTGATGTTTACTTACAAGGCTTCGTTGCATATACATTCGTTTATTGTTGGTATCTATTTCATATGGGAACATGGAGAAAATCATATGAGATTGTGGTGAAAAAAATGAAGGGGGTGCGTGATTAAATCCAAAAAATCTTACAAAAGCCTATCACTGTCAAGGCTGTATGAACTCAAGCTCCTAAAAGTTCTGATTTTCCCCTGGTAACAAGGTATTCATACTTTGTTCTTGCAAGCTCTTTAGTGAAGTTAATACGGTGTCAAAAATACAGATTTTTCACAGGGTTAGGTTGTTTGGCCAAGCAAGCATTCATGGTTAATGTGCTAAGTGATCAGTTTAAAATATCAAAGACTTTCATGGCACACTTTCTCTTAAAGTGGTAATTACAGTAGGTGGTGGGTTGATATCAACGTTGAGAAGACACCTAATAGGCTAATATCCAGTGCCTTGGTCACAGCCGAATTTGCATTCATAGGTATTAAGCCTATGAGGGCCGAAATAGTTGCTACAAACTGCGACACAAGGAATATCAGTGGTCCTTAGGGCATCCACAATGTATCGAGTTTTTGTAAGTTTAATACAACGCCACATCAGCGTCTCATAATTAATACAAAAATACCCGCAATGCATTGAACCTTACATGGTTTAACAAATTTCCACATCATCTTATTTTATCATAAATTAATTACTATTTAATAAAAGATAGTACAATTTAAATAGAAAAAGTAGAGCATAACAGTGCTGATAGTTTGCTCCACTATCTCCACTAAAAGCAATATTTAATACATTCAAATTTCATTTATAGGTAAAATAAAATTGTGGGGACAACCGTACCGTTTAAATACCAATTGTTCAGAAACATACGCAATTTAAACGAATGATGAGTTGGACTTCCCACAATGGGTTGAACTGTTGCCAAGTGGCTACCTATTTTCTTTTGAACGATGCCACATCACAGCGTTGGAGATGCTCTTACCCCAAATCTTGACATATACACGACTAGGTGGTGTATAGTGATTCGTCAAGAATCTCACGAATATTTCTTGTAATGGTGATTGGCTAACGCTGCCCAGTAAGGAGGGTCAATCCTTCCAATTTTCTCTGTGGGTTTCTATTCTTCTCTTCATGACCTTCACGCGATTGAGTCTGCAAGAAGGCGACTATACTACAAAAACATCCCCACAAAATACACTTTATATTATGAACTTTGCGTATATATCCTCCGAAAATCGAAATGCGTATATATCCAAAGTCGATAAAACCATTATCTTATGTGTATAAAAACTTCTGACAAAGAATATATATACGAATTATTCACTTTTGGAGGATATATATCGTTTTGCCTATATTATTTATTTATTAAATACACACACAAAACCACATTTCTATTCGATCGACATCACGACCAAGTTGGGTAAAAGTTGAAGGGTGATCGACTACCCACACTAAGGAGATCGATTGATCCAATCGATCGTTTGCTCTTATTGGGGGCAGCCTAATACATCAATCTCTTCTAAAACATGTAAAAACCGTTTGAAAAGTGTTAGGCTGGGTGTATTGGTGACCAACATCATCATCATCAATTTAGCCTCACATCAGTTTTTCACTCCACCATTAACATGACCGTCACAATTACCGATTTAGGTCGTTTTCAAATTTACTATTCATCCTGGAATTTACTATTCATCGGTTATTATTCACCATTTTACTATTCATCGTTTTGAAGTCGAGTTGATATTCGAGAAGTTATTTCAAAATTTTACTATTCATGAAACACTATTCATCCCCGGAGAAAAATTTATATTTACGACCATTATCTGCGTATATTAGTGCGTGGGTTTGCATAGTTCATTAATGTACATTTTCCTATTAAATAAACGGTAACGCTGTAATCATTTATTTTGAACATTTGATCCAACACTTCCAAAATTGTCTAGATATATTTTTATACTCATTTAAGATTATAAAATTATATTATTAGTTTAGATGTTTTCAATTTATTTTGTATATAAATTGTTATATTTATATAATTACTGTTTTTTTAAATACTACTCGATAATTATTATTTCACTCAATTTTGTAAGAAATGTGTTTTATAATTTTTATGACTTTGATATATTTTATTTTGTTCAGTTAAAATTTATTTTTAGCTAACGCTACTCTAAATACTTAAATATGTACACAAATTACCAACTATACTTAAACCATTACACATTTACTTATACAAAATGCATTTAATTATCTATAGCACAATGCCTTTATTTTTTTTATATGTTGGTCGACATATGGTTGTTGGAAAATTTAGTGCACTTGTGGGATTAGTTCACACCTTGTAATGGGTTAGGAGGTACGGAGTGTACACCCATAAGGTCCATGAACACCACGACTCTTATAGTGGTTTGTATTGGTAGTCTTGGTGAAAGTCTTGCTTGGTGAAAATCTTGCTTGGTGAAATCTTGCTTGTGGAAAATCTTGCTTGTGGTTTCCACTAATAAGCGATGTTTCCAATCGAAGTGGTGTATCCATTGATAGTACTATGAAATCTTGATAAGCGGTGTTTCCATCGATAAATTGTACTTACACTGCAAGTGAAAGTCTTGCTAGTGGAAAGTATCTTGCTTATGGAAAGTCTTGCTAAATGGCGATTACAACTTCTTTATGACCACGTTTAATTGGTCATGTAACCACTAACGACTATAATGGGGATAATTATGAGGCTATTAATGGGCGATTAATACTCATAATTCCATTGGAATAGCTCAAGAGTAACCTCCTATAAATAGGAGGTCGATCATGCATGAAGAACACACGAAAACGTAAACACTTACTAGTGAAAGAGTTATAGAATTGTGCCTAATTCTCTAACGCATTTGGTCTTATCCCAGTAGATATTCGTGATACCCGGGCATTAGGGTCGAATAGTTTACTTTGGAAAGTGATCACACGATTCAAGTGATATCCGGTAACCACCTAGTGGTATTGCTACTGTCATTGATTGTCTTAACCACATTGGGAGATATACCCCAACAATCAAAGTAAACTATTTAGTGATAATCAATGGCAATTCTTTTGCAATGAAACACATGGCTTCAAACTTTGCTAAAATTGGACAAGTTTGAAGGGGTGGACTTTAGGAGGTGGCGGAAGAAGATGCACTTCTTGCATCGAGCATGAGTGTGGTCTATGTCTTGACTACTCCATTCTCGATGATGGTGATGATGCTACACGTGGATCAAATCGGAGGAGGAGCAAGTGGGAGAATGATGACTACATATCACGAGGTCTTATTCGAATGGTATGTCGATTCTTTGTTTGATATTTATCGAACTTTGAATCTTCCAAAGAACCTGTGGATTCCTTGGATGCCAAATATATGGTGAGGATGCATCAGTAAGAAGTTCCTTGTTAGTAATTTCACAAATTACAAAATGGTGATTCAAGACCGGTTATGGAACAATACAATGAACTTCTTGGAATACTTGGAAGGTTTACACAACACCAAATGAACATGGATGAGGCTATCAAAGTCTCTTGTGTCATTGACAAACTCCTCCTTCATGGAAAGATTTCAAGCATACCTTGAAACATATGAAGGAGGAGTTAACTCTTGTTGAGTTGGTACCATCTGCATTTGAGGAATCTCTCAAAGTGTTGGATAATGACAAGCCAAAGAGTAGCAATCTTCTTTGGACCATCTGTTGTCAATATGGTGAGAGCATAACAACTCTACCGGTACAATGACAACAAAGGCAAACGCAAATATCATGACAACACAAGGCGGATCCTAACAAGAAGGCAACACCTACTTGTTGGAAATGTGGCAAGGCCGGTCATATTAAAAGAGGCGCAAAGGTGTTAAAATTGGTGGTAAAGCCAATGGATCGAGCACTAATGGTTCGGGGTGGTGGTTCACCAACTCATTTGAAAGGTCGAATATGTTTAATAAGTCTTTTCGGTTTATTATGTTACATATGTATCTCGAATCTTTTATGTGAGGATGATGATGTTGCGTGGTGGGTTGACTCGGTGCAACAGTTCATGTGTGTAAAGATAGAAGGCGGTTCAAAACTTATGAGTCACCGAATGATGGTTCTATTCTTCACATGGGAAATGAGTCAACGACCTTGGTGCATGGTCGTGGTTGTGTAGATCTTAGGTTTAGTTCGGAAAGATTGTAACTTTGTTTAATGTTATTCATGTTCACGATATCGGGAAGAACTTGGTTTCAAGTAGTGTTTTGAATAATCATGGATATAAACAAGTTATTGAATCGATAAATTTGTGCTTTCTAAGCATGGTGTTTTTATTGGTTTTGGTTATTTATGTAATCAAATGTTTAGGCTTAATATTTCTACGACAATGTTAATTGACTTTTGTGACCACAAATGACATCGATTCTAGCCTATGGCATGCAAGACTTGGCCATGTACATTATAAAAGAATGCAAGATATGTCTAGGGATGGTTTAATCCTCGCTTGACATGGACACCGAAAAGTGTAAAACTTGCATGTTGACCAAGATAACCAAGAAACCCTTTCGGGTGTTAGTCGTGAGACTAAGATCTTGGAGCTTATTCATAGTGACACATGTGATTTGCATGCCACTCCTTCTTTGGGGAATAAGAAGTACTGTGACATTTATTGATGATGCTTCTAGATTTTGTTATGTATATACATTACATACCAAGGATGAAGCATTAGATAAATTCAAAGTGTTTAAAGCGAAGTTGAATTACAACTTGGGTCTTTGATCAAAAGATTAAGGGCGATAGGGGAGGTGAGTACATGGATACTCAAGACTTTCGATCTGTTGGAATAATCCATGAAACGATCGCCCTTATACTCCTCGGCAAAATGGTATTTCGAAAGGAAAACAGCAGTCTTTGAAGGAGATGGTTAATTCCATGTTGTCCTATTCAGATCGAGTCGAGGTTACGGGGTGAAGCTATGTTAACGACTTGCTATTTGCTCAATAGGGTTCCCAACAAAAGGAACAAGGTTACCCTTATGAACTCGGACTAAAAGGAAACCCAACTGAACTATCTCAAGTCCGGGGTTGTAGGGTCATTGTAAGACTCCACGATCTAAAGCAAAGACTTTGGGTGAAAGAGGCATTGATCGCATCTTTGTTGGATATCTTGAGCATTCCAAGGCTTTTAGGTTCTATGTTATTGAACCTAATGAACATGTTTCGATTAACTCAATAATTGAATCAAGGGATGCGAGACTTTGATGAGAATAGATTCTCATCGGTCCTAGACCAAGTCGAGGATTCCTAATGGAACTCATGACACTTTGGTGTACGAGGTCACGATGATGAACCATCGGTGGTCCTCGATGAGGTTGTGGTTCAAAGACTTTGAACTGAGCTCGGGAAGAGCAAAAGGTCGAGGACTCCAAAGTCATTTGGACACGAGTTTCAACTATACTTAGTTGAAGGTACTAGGGATGAGGTCTCGGACCAATACTCCTATTGCTTCATTGTTGAGGATGACCCCAAAACATTTGAAGAAGCAATGAAGTCCCGAGACATTGCTTTACGGAAAGAAGCAATCAATGATGAGATGGATTCCATCATGGGCAACAACACTTGGGTGTTGGTTGATCTACCTCACAGTTGCAAACCTGCGGGTTGCAAATGGATTTTCAAAAGGAAAATGAAAGTAGATGGAACTATTGAAAAGTTCAAGGCTAGACTAGTCATTCGGGCTTTAAACAAAAGTCGGGAATAGACTATTTTGATACTTATGCCCACGTGGCTCGTATCGATACCATAAGGCTGGCGATTGCTATGACATCTACTCACAATCGGTTATTCATCGGATGGATGTGAAAGCAGCTTTCTTGAATGGTGAATTGGAAGAGGAGGTTTATATAAACCAACCTCGGGGCTTCATCATGCCAGGCAATGAAAACAAGGTGTAAACCGATTAAGTCTCTTTATGGACTTAAGCAGCACCTAAGCAATGGCATCAAAAGTTTGATGAAGTGGTTTTGTCTAGTGGTTATGTTCTTAACCAAGTCGACAAATGTGTATATAGCAAATTTGATGAATGCGGTAAAGGAGTCATCATTTGTCTATATGTTGATGACATGTTGATCTTTGCACTGACCAAAATCGAGTTGACGACAAAGGAATTTTGTCATCAAGGTTCTCCATGAAAGACATGGGGAGGCGATGTTATCCTTGGTATAAGGATTAAACATGAAAGTAATAAATTTCTATCTCTCGGTCTCATTATATTGAGGAGTCTTGAGGAAATTCAATTACTTTGATTGTACTCGATGAGTACACCTATGGATACTGAGAAGTCGATGCCTAATCATGGCAAGGTCGTATCTCAACTTGAGTATTCTAGGGTAATTGGGTCACTGATGTATGCCATGACTTGTACAAGACACGATATTGGTTTTGCGGTGGGAAAATTGAGCGGTATACTAGCAATCCTAGTGCTCATCATCGGCAATCGATTCGAGGGTCTTGAAGTATTTGAAGAGAACTATGGATTATAGTCTCTCATATCTTGGTTACCCATCGTTGTTGGAAGGTTACAACGATGCAAGTTGGATCGATAACACGAAGACAATTCGTCTACCGTGTGGTGGGTATTCCTACTTGGTGGAGGTGCAATTTCTTGGGCATCCAAGCAAACTTGCATCACCGGTTCAACAATGGAATCTGAATTTGTGGCTCTAGCAGTTCTTTGGTAAAGAAGTGAATGGTTGAAAAACTTGCTTCTTGAGATTCCATTGTGGCTAAACCTATAGCACCTATTTCTATCCGGTGTGATAGTGCATTTACATTGGCTAAGGCTTATAGCCGGATGTACAATGGTAAGTCTAGACACTTAGGTGTCGGACATAACATGATTCGTGAGCTTATCATGAATGGGGTGGTATCTATAGAGTTTGTGAGATCTCAAGAACTTAGTCGATCACTTGACGAAGGTGCGCTGAGACTTGGTTATAAAGTCTGCTAACGGGATGGGTTTAAGTCCAACTTAGTCATTGAATGCTAGGACACCCAACTCCTCCTAAGGAAACTTGGGAGTCGAGTTCAATGTGGAAAGTCGAACATTCGATGGACTGGAGCACATGTTTTATTTACATCCCAAGGTTGTGCTCGAAACCTTTGAAAGGAGGATGAAGTCTTTACTTAAATGGTTAATTTTCTTTGAAAAAGTGCTTGGCGAGCATGACTAAAGAGGAACCACCTATGTAAATGTTGAAGTTTTGCCGCTCAGAAGCTTTGGACTTTAGCTTTACAACATTTATGAATTTGGATATGGACACATGGCTTGTATAGTGTCGGGAGTTGTTAAGTGTTTGAAAACTTGTGTATTTTATCTTGGTATTCAAATGGGTTGAAGGGTTCAATTCTTAGAACACCACGATTCTCGAATATTTGAGCGTGTAATTTACTAAGATGGAAATTCAATCCTCTGGACATTTTCGTTTATGCACATGTTTTGATTGATGTTTATTTTTCATGCAAAGGAAGTGAACTAAATTTGGGAGGATTGTTGGAAAATTTAGTGCACTTGTGGGATTAGTTCACACCTTGTAATGGGTTAGGAGGTGCAGAGTGTACACCCATAAGGTCCATGAACACCTCGACTCTTATAGTGGTTTGTATTGGTAGTCTTGGTGAAAGTCTTGCTTGGTGAAAGTCTTGCTTGGTGAAATCTTGCTTGTGGAAAATCTTGCTTGTGGTTTCCACTAATAGCGATGTTTCCACCGAAGTGGTGTATCCACGATAGTACTATGAAATCTTGATAGCGGTGTTTCCATCGATAGGTCGTACTTACACGCGCAAGTGAAATCTTGCTAGTGGAAAATCTTGCTTATGGAAAGTCTTGCTAAATGGCGATTACAACTTCTTTATGACCACGTTTAATTGGTCATGTAACCACTAACGGCTATAATGGGGATAATTATGAGGCTATTAATGGGCGATTAATACTCATAATTCCATTGGAATAGCTCAAGAGTAACCTCCTATAAATAGGAGTCCGATCATGCATGAAGAACACACGAAAACGTAAACACTTACTAGTGAAAGAGTTATAGAATTGTGCCTAATTCTCTAGCGCATTTGGTCTTATCCCAGTAGATATTCGTGATACCCGGCATTAGGGTCGAATAGTTTACTTTGGAAAGTGATCACACGATTCCAAGTGATATCAGGTAACCACCTAGTGGTATTGCTCTTTGTCATTGATTGTCTTAACCACATTGCGGGAGATATACCCCAACAATGGTCATGACACAACACTTTTGGGGTTACAAAATATCTATTGTATACATGACACTTACCTATATCTATTATATTCTAATATATAAAACATACATACATTATCCTAAGGTGTAAAATAAATCAAATACACTCTTTTTCATCCATATCAACCGCCATAGGAAGAAAGCAACAAGGAATCCATATTCTTTCAAGAACAAGTTTAATTATCACCTTTAGTATACTCTTAATCAAGGTTTTGAGATAAAACCTAGGGTATTAGGAAAACCCTTGTTCTTTAAACCTCATCACTACACTAGTAAGCATTTCATGATCATTTTATTCTTCCATATTCATACTTTGTTCATTTTATCATGCTTGAAGAAAACATGCAAGTTATATGAGTATTTATACCACTTTATTTGTTTTTAAGTACTATTAATGAATATATATCATCCTATAATTATCCCTTGAATCATATCATTTTTGATGATGTCTAGGAACCTATGACACCCTAAGAAGGTGTATGGTAGGTTTAGAATAGCTTTGGCGTTGGTTTGAAGTTGTTAGAATAAGTATTACGCGAGAAAAATCATTTTCGACAACAATAAATAGTGGTCGATCTTATTTGTGAAATCTGGAAATTTCGACAGTTTGTAAAATATTTTGGGCTATATATTCAGAAAATATACTTTAAAAGCAGCGTGGCGCTTGAACGGGTTAAAAGCGGAGTTATAACGAAGAAGTTTTGCTATTTTCAAGTTTAACGAAAAACTATATTTTCGTAAAATTCAGCATGGTGTCCCAAACTTTTACGAGTCAAAAATGAGTCTTAAGCGTTATTAAATGAGTCGATTTATCAAAAATATATTAGCATACTTTAATACGAAGCTAAGGACATATAAAACGTAGAAAACGGACTTGTAACGATTAAATTACACGCGTTTAAACAAGGTTGTCGTAACTATTTCATGTAAGCATAATTAATATATTTTCAAATAGCCAAAGATATCGGCCGCGAATGACCATGTTGAGGGTCGTTTTTAACATTGATGGAGTACTTTTTATAAAATGATGTCTTCTAGTAAAAGTAATTTTGTCTAGCTTATTTTCCAAAACGTCCAACCTTTCGTCAAACGGAGTTGTAACGAGTAAAATACGGTCACTCAAACTTTGCCGAAAGTTACCCTTAAACAATATTTTTGGTACAAGTATCCTACTTTACCCATGTTTTTCTCCATGATCAAGACCTCTATGTTGAAAATTTAAAAGCTAAGACTTTTAGATAATGCTACAAGCTTTCCAAAACCGTTGAGTTTGTTTTCTAACACTCGATATTCACTATTTTACGACTAGCTTTTCGAGGTCATTTAGTCACTTTCACAAATTATCAAAGTATATTATTTTGCGACTAAAAGCTATAAATTCTTGATAAATCACTAAACGACTATCGTAGGAGGTTGTTTCAATGTAAATACTTGGAAAGTATTTTATAATATGACGAGATGTCATAAACATATATTTCGACGATAAACATTATTTTCAAATGTACAAGTGGTATGGATATCATATGAGTTTGCATGCACGACATTGTTTCATGATTTACATTAGAACACATCATTCATATTAGGTTGCGGATAGAGATCGCACCTCATTTCAGTGTATCTACTTTTGTCACCATAATCATTGCATCAGGTGAGTTCGTAGCCCCACTTTTTCTCGTTTAATTATTTTATAAACTCTTTGGGGGAGATACATGCTCAACTACTTGTTTTTACTATACACTTATATGAACTTAAATAACTCTTGTTTCACTACTTATGATAGTAAGTTGATTGTGCCCGAACTAAATTGATCACTATGTTATGAACACTATTATTTGAACCACTTTCCTTGATTTTGAGCCCTTCGACATATATATTTGAACTCTTTTAACTTGATAGGAACTTATTGGCATAGATTTAAACATCTTAACTGGATTTAACATATAATTAATCTCTTTTAACTTAATATTGAACCTTTTGATATATTTTGAACTTGTTTGACTCGATTCAGAACCCTTTGACTATTTTGAACCTTTTGATATGTTTGAGCTCTTTGACTGTGTTGAACTTTTGAACTCGACTTAAACTCTTGAACTTAATTAGGAACTTTTGAATGGAACCCTTGAACTTAAATATGAACTTATGACTTGTTTGAACTTATTGAACCGTACGTGTTATGACCTTGACCTAAAGTCTCCCATGATCGGAGCATCACTATAAAGTCTCCCTTGTTCGGAGCATCACTATAAAGTCTCCCTTGTTCGGAGCATCACTATAAAGTCTCCCTTGTTCGGAGCATCCCTATAAAGTCTCCCTTGTTCGGAGCATCACTATAATTCTCGCCTTGTCGGTGGAGTGTTCACAATAATTCTCGCCTTGTCGGTGGAGTGTTCTCAATAATTCTCGCCTTAATGGTGGAGTGTTCTCAATAATTCTCGCCTTAATGGTGGAGTGTTCTCAATAATTCTCGCCTAGGTGGTTGAGTGACAAAGGAGTCTCCCTTGTTGGAGTAGTGCAAAGTCTCCCATGTTCGGAGCATCCCTGAATTATTATATACGTGGTGTTATATTGTGAACTATTATGACATCGTACACTTGACTATTAAACTATACATATTTTGGCAATGGGTTGTGAACACACAGGTTGCAAGTTTTGTATGGGCGGAACTTGGGCCGAGTGGATTTACAATGCCTTTGCTTTGTGAACTATTATGATAATGTGCACTTAACTATTAGACATACTACTTTTGGCGTTGGGTTGTGAACACACAAGTTGCAAGTTTTGTATGGGCGAACTTGGGCCGAGTGGATTTACAATGCCTTTGCTTTGTGGACTATTCTAAATGACCAAAACTTTGCCTTTCTTTGCATGAGCGTTCTTTAAAAGCTTTACATGTTAGACAAACTCTATGAACTCACTCAACCATTGTGTTGACACTTTTAGCATGTTTTATCTCATGTATCTAAGGCATTCACTTCATGGCATGCATGTGTACTTATCATAGAGTCGCGGTGTCGACGCGTCTCATATATATTTTATGCACTTAATTATCGTTTGATTGTAACAAACTCATTTTGGTATATTGGAAATATTTTGGGACCTATGTTTTGTAAACTCTGATTATTTTACTTAATCAAACGATACTTTCAAAAAGACACTTTAGGTCGTTCGATATAATCTGTAACTTTGATGCTATGACAATCATCCCCAGAATTCCATTCCATTGCAAAAGCAGTAATTTGGGGTGTGACAATGACCACCAAACATGTGTAATAAGATCACCAATTTCACCACTCAAATATGCCTCATTTATACATAAACATACCTCATAAAAACCAACATCCCAACTCACACGTACACGCGACCAACATCTTCTCAAAACTCGGCAGAAAACGCGTGGCAATGGAGGAGTATTTTAAGGATGACGCTTCTTTTTCTTTCGCGCGCACGTGCGTCAAGGGTGGGTGGGTGAGAGACTCTTTTTTGCATAAGTGAGGCCGAGGGGAAATCAAAAAACACGATCTATCCTCATATATACTCACAAGCCTCAATGTGAAATGAGAAGCGATTTTACAACATTTAAATTGATACACATAACATTTAATACAATCTATCTAAATCACTTATAAGATTATGTTTATCAACAACTTATCACAACCTAATCTCTACTAAAATATTATTTTTTCTTTTCTTCACTTACACAATCGATTTATACCTTTTTACCAACAACCCAACCCAACCTATACATACAACCAATCTATTTTTTAGGAAAAAAGAAAAATAAAACAAATAGCCATTCACTAGCCGCCATGTGGCAGATTGGAGGTTGGCAATTTAGGTTGCCATGTGACCTTGGTTGTGGGAGGATTTGAGAATTTTAATTAAAATATTATTAATTGTGTATGATCTATTTAACTGTTGGGTTGTCAACCAATTGATAAACATAGTCTAAGGGTGCGTTTGGTTTGCAGAGTCGTTTTGAACGAATTGTAATCTTTGAAAAGAATTGTAATTTGAATGAATTGTAATTCAAAGAATTGGAATGTGTTGAAATTATAATATGTTGAAATTCTAATTAATGAAATATGTCATTATGTTTGGTTGACTTGCAATGTAATGTAATTCAAAAAATAATAATAATAATAATAATAATAATAATAATAATAATAATATAATTATATAATAACAATAATACTAATATAATTATATAATAATAATAATAAATAATATAATTTAATAATAATAATAATAATAATAATTATAAATAATAATAATAATATTAAATAATAAATAAAAATTAATAATAAAACAATAATAATAATATAATAATAATAATAATATTGATACAATTATAATATTATAATAATAATAATAGTTAATAAAATAATAATAAAAATTAATAAAGTAATAATAATAATAGTAATAATAATAACTAATAAAATAATAATAATAAATAATATATAATAATAATAATAATAAATAATAATTATAATAAATAATAATAATAATATGAAAATAATAGTAATAATAATAATATATTGATACAATTATAATATTATAATAATAATAATTAATAAAATAATAATAAAAATTAATAAAGTAATAAGAATAATAATAATTAATAAAATAATAATAATAAATAATATTATTTAATAATAATAATACTTTTTAAATATAACAATAAATAAAAATTATAAATTTAATATAAAAATAATTATTAAAAATTAATTATATATTTAGATTTTATATATAATATAAAACTAATTATTATAATTATTATTTATTTTTATAAAATTAAATAATATATTAATAATAACGATAAAAGATAAATATTGATATTTAACAGCTAAAAATCTGAATTACAACGTAATTCAGCACATTCTATCAAGTTTGCTATGTAATCTGAATTACATCATTGGACGTAATTGGTTGTAATCCAATTGCATTTCGTTGCAAACCAAACACCCGATGTAATGTAATCTTAATTACAATTCCATCAATCCTGGCAACCAAACCGGATTGTAATGTAATTCAAATTACAATTACAACAAATTACATCGAATGTCATTGAACCAAACGGCCTCTAAGAGCAGTTGCAATGGAGGAAAAAATGTTGGTGGTGGGGGAGGTTGAGGTTGGGAGTGACTATCGTTACATAAAACTAGTGTAAAAGTGCTAAGAAAGTATAAGGAAAGAGTATTGCTAAAGCCCTCTTGTCATATCTTTTATTAATTTTCTTACACAAGCAATATTATATATATATATATATATATATATATATATATATATATATATATATATATATATATATATATATATATATATATATATATATACAATCATGATTTCAAAGACGACCTCATCATTGACGACACCCACCATTCCTACGATCCAAACATCCTAACCTCATCCTTCGACTCATCCGAGGAAGTACTCCTTAAAATCCCAGGTTCCATAATCCACTTGATCGACAAAAAACAGTCCATCGAACTCGCTTCCGGCGACTTAGAAATCATCCGTCTCCGTCAAGGCACCGCCGTCGTCGCCGTCTTGGCACGTGTCGCTGACGTCATCCAATGGCCTTTAGCCAAAGACGAACCCGCCGTCAAACTTGACCAGTCTCATTACTTTTTCACCTTGCGCCTCCCCCCTGATCAAAACTATTCGGATCATCATGACCCGGAAGATAATTTGTTAAACTACGGCTTGACTGTACCGGGTCATGGTTCGGGTCGGGTTATGGAGGAGTTTGATAAGGTGTTGGAAGAGTACAGCGCGTTTTCGGTTAAGGAAGTAGGGGAGGGGGTGAGGGGTATTGAGAATAATAGTAATGGAAATGCTGAGGTGAAGGCGGAAGCGTATTGGACGACGTTGGCGCGAATGTGGAGGAATATAGTGGGAGTGTGGCGCGGTTGATTGCCGGTGGGTCGGGCCAGTTGATTAAAGGGATTTTGTGGTGTGGAGATGTCACGAGTGATAGGTTGAAGTGGGGGAATGAGTTTTTGAAGAAGAGGACGAAAGGGGGTGGGAAGTCGGATGTTAGTCCTCAGGCGTTGAAGCGAGTTAAGAGGTATATACAATGATGTTTTGGTTTCGACTAGCTAATTATAAACTTGATATTTTGCATTTGTCTCATTGTGTGTAATGCACTATGTTTTGGCCTTTTAATGTGACAAACTTTTATTCCATGACGAATGTGTGTAATTGACTTTCTGGTTGGTAAATTGGTTACGTGAAATGGTGACTTGGCATGCCGCCACGTCATCAAAGCTGGTGCAACGTCACCCATCATGGAAGGTCATTTACATTCATTGGACGGAATTAAAGTTTGTTATATCTGAAGTTTAAAAATACAGTTCGGATAGAATATGATAGTTTGTTACATTCTTGGTGCAATGAGCTATTTTTAGATATTTGGTAATGCCATTCGATTTTCATAAGAACAGCTAGCTAATAAAAGGGAGTGTTCGGCTCTAAATTTATAGCAAATGCGATATCTTTGACTTCAGAAGTTATGTTGTATATATATCAAGGAACAATAAGATTTTCTAGTGTTAAGGTCGTAACCCATATATTTCTAATTGCATCACTTCCTTTACATTAAGCAGCCGCAGAAAATGGTTTAAAGAAGTTTCGACTATTTGTTCTATTAGGGTCAGCTAGGGCAGTTTTATAATGATATGGTGTTTGATTGCATCATATCCTTTAGGCAGTTGTGTTTTTAGCGTGCACTCAATGATGGTCAAATATATGAAACTAGGAAGTTTTGAGGAAAATCCAAGTAGAAGGTTTAAAAACTCAAATCACTCCTTTTTTCTTTACTCTAACAACAAGTATCATTGTTCATTTTGTATAAGATTTTACTGAGATGACACCCAAACTTCAAAAGTTTACATTCTTTAGTTGGAGGTAGTATCTTCAAGGTACCTCAAATGACTAAATTACTAATTCCAGTTGAAAAGCTTAGAACAAAGTAATACTATGTCCATCACTTAATACCTGCTATACATTCCACCAACTAAAATATTTTGTTCGCCAAATCTAATATCTTATTACGCTTCTTAGTAGTGTAGTATTGTTGTATGTGAAAGAGTAATAATTTAGCATATTGACAGTAAGTGATACTTCTAGTTCTGATACTTAAAAGTTGAACATGGATTCTATCTTAGGGATGTATGGGTGTTATATTGACATTTTACTTTTGTTGGATATTATTGGGTTATGCCCATTATTTATCACTATACGTTACGCTTAGTCAAGTTGAAGGGTAATTTAGACATCATTTCAAATATCTGACTAGTAATTTTGTTTCAGGGCTAAGAGATTGACTAAGATGTCAGAGAAAGTGGCAACCGGAGTTCTTTCTGGTGTTGTTAAGGTATCTGGAGTCATCACTGGTTCTATTATCAACTCGAAAGCTGGAAAGAAATTCTTCAACCTTCTCCCTGGTGAAATTATTCTCGCATCCTTGGACGGTTTCAGTAAGTCTCCCTTCTTAATGGGTTTTGTTTTTGGGAAAAATTTACGTGAGAATCAATATGTTGCTACTATTATGTCTTTCATGTTCGTTCTGACCCTCATATTTTTGAGAAAACGGATTCAATATTTTTTAGTTGGGCTCTTTAGAGGTTAATGTTGTCAGTCAATAGAATTCCACTGCTTGCTTCTGATTCATCTTTTTGTGATCTTGTAAACAGACAAGGTATGCGATGCTGTTGAAGTTGCTGGAAAAACGTGATGTCGACAACCTCAACTGTCACAACAGACTTTGTTTCACACAGGTACCGACTTTCACCTAAAACACATTTAAAACTAGATAGTCAATTCCTTGGTTTAGTGATTGGTTAACCTGTTTACAAGTAGTTAAAATATATTGAATATGCGTAACACGGAGTAAAGACTAGTTGACTTATATCACCATTATGATCAATTTTTTTTGTTCACAAAGTAGGTCATAAACTTTAATGATATCATGGGCTGGTGTGAGCTCATGTCAACGAGTTTGACCCGTTCTCTTGTAGTCGAGTTTTTTAATATTACTTATTTGACCATATAAACATTCAAAAAAGGTAAGAAAACCGAATAACCTTGTGGCACGTAAACGGTTTGAAACTGATACCTTTAATTACCATTGATTAATTGTTGGCGATCGCTGGTGACAGGCATGGCGAAGAGGCAGCAAAAGTAACAAACGAAGGGATGAATGCAGCTGGGCACGCTATAGGGACAGCTTGGGCCGTGTTTAAAATACGAAAGGCATTGAATCCAAAGAGTGCTATTAAGCCTACTACTCTTGTGAAAGCCGCAGCATCACAGTCGAAGAAATCATCTAAATCCAAAACATGAAACAGCCAAGTTGGTTTACGTTACAGGCTCGCTCGGTGTGTTAATAGCTATTTGATAACATGTCATTGTTTCTAAGATGTAAAAGTTTGATCATTTTTTATCAGTAAAATTGTTGTGCTGTGGAGCCTATTTATATCCTATGAAAGAATATTATTGTGATTATTCCTAAGTTAATTAGCCGGCCCTTTGCTTCTTCCAACTTTTGATAAAAATTAAAATTAACAGAATTAGAAAATGGCATTCCTTTAAAAAGCTTCTAACCATATATGTGGATCCAGTTGGTTTTCTGTTAAAACTAAAAGGGATATATCATATAGCATTACCTGAAGCATTATTTTGTCAACTGCAAGACTCCATTTACTTGCACAATCATTTCTTGGTGACTATGATTAGCCACTTTGTATGCCACTTAGGACGAGTATTAAAATGAATCATGATTCAATATATACATGGTTATTTCTGCAAGTCAATACTTCATACTAATTCATCCCACATGATAAAAGTCATACAACCTCAGCTACTAGGTTTAAACTAATGGCCACATCATGATATCTAATTAAGTACGAAATTTCAACATATTAACTAGATTTAAAACTGGTCTTATCCATTGTCTTATAGCCATTATTGGCAACTTGGTAACTCTAATGTGTTAGATGCAAGTATGCTACTCCCCTTATCTTGGATAAATACGGCTGATTAGAATTAGCAATCATGAAGTGCTGTTTGAAGTTATGTCTCTACATACGAAAAATGAAACCAATACATCTAAACATGAAGTAAGTGTTTTTGTATCATGGCTCACAATTTAAAGGTTCAATTGTTGAATTATTGATCTATTATCTTGTACCATGATTCAATCTACACAATACTAGTATATCAAATGTCTTGCATAAATTCAACATCTGCATGAAAAAAGAGTAGCATACAAGAAATACATATATAGAACTGTTAAATACCGAGAAAACCAGTAAGCTACTTAGTAACTAGTCTTGAATGGCTTGTAAGTTTTGAGATCAAGAACGACTCCAGCTATTGATCCAACAGCCGCAGCCACAGAAACCAAGAGGCATCCAAGACTAAGTATCTGAAACCCGATCCATTGGCTGCTCCATCTTTTGATCTTCTTTTGAGACATATACATTTCAATAGGGAAGTATACGGTCAATGGCCAAAACCCTAAGGCTCCTAGTAATCCTACCACGTCGTTGAAGAAAGGCAAGAGCATGGCTATGACTGTGGTAATCATCACAAAAATAGTCCTCCAAACAACACGAAAAAAGTTCACTTGATAAACCCCATAAAAGGGTATTGGAAGGTCGTATTCCGCTGTTACAAAATCACTCTTGGACCATCTTTGGGCACTCCATTTCTCCACAAATGCAAATAATGGTTGACAGAAAACCTAACAAAACAACTTGTCAGTGGTAACAAAGCATGTATAAGAAAAGCACAAGGACTTAATTGGTTCTATTCATGACACATATTACTAATACAGATTAAGGTACCTGATAAGCGCCAACAAGATGCACCACAATGGCGAGATTTGCAATGTCAAGTAGCCAATACGGATTATAAAACCCAAAACCAGTTAGAAGGTTCCCCGGGGCCTTATCTCCAAAAGCGGCATAGCCCATACACCCACAGAGCATATAAAATGTTGTTGTGACAAAAATGCTCAGATAAGTAGCCTTTTTCATTGTCTTGTATTCCGCTGGAGGTGATTTAATTGTATCCTACAAAATGTCACAAGCATCGAATACTGTATATATAATCTTGAATACTCAACAGAATAAACAACAATAATGATAAATTTGTTTGGTATAAAGTTTTACCTGAATTTCAATAAGGATGATGGAATAAGAATATGCAAAAGCAATAGCTCCTAATGCTTGAAAGCTCCTCCATAACTTTTGGGTGGGAGTAACGGTACCAGCACTAGTTACTGTTCCTATGCTTATCCCAGTCAAGCTCCCTCTGATTTCCTTATGCTCTACAAAATCCACATAAATTAGTGTCGTAAACATTAAGATCCATATATCTTTTACAGGCCGATAAAAGAGTTCTAGTATCTTGAAATAGTTCGTTCTGAATTACCATTTCTTAAATGATCTTAAATACTTCTCTACGTGGTTCGTAAATTACAGTTTCGCTACTACAAATAATTATAAAATTAGCTTTGCATTACTTTTAGAGGTTTTAGGACATCAATTATTGATCTTCTGATTGTTACAATGTAACTAAAAATATCCTCCCTTCTTTACCAAACTTTTTATCGACTTAAAAGGTCTCTTGATATGGCTTGTGTGTAGGAGGACATGATAAAGTATATAGAAAATTTTCTTTTCTTTTTGTAATAATTTAAAAGTTGGGTTTGATTTGAAACCTTATGGCCATAGAGCTATAATCCACTTACATAGTAGTCAAAAGTACCATTCTCGCGATCAGAAGAAAATAATTAAAGATCTTTTTTGTTCCACGTGTACACAAACCTGCTGTTTCTGCAATCCCTAGTGCAAGACCGATAAAAGAGTAAGTGAACGACATAATAGCAGCAACGATTGACAGCCACCACACTTGGTCGAAATCTGGGATTTGAGAAAAAAGTATTTCAATGACACCAAACATTATCATGTACCCATTGCTTGACATGTGACATGGGTCCTTTCCATGACTTTTGTGAAAGCAATTTGATCTTTTTATCGCCCTGCAAGAAAAAATTTACTCAAGACATTTATACTGTACGTATACTATATTGTTGTAGTTATACTTTAGTACAGAGACATACATTCAAGTTATACTATATCAACCTCGTAAGGATACTCTTTTGGAAGATGTTAAACTTTGGTAACCATTTTTCTCTAGTACCTTACAGAAGATTTTAATGAAATTTTTCATTCAAGAGAAAGTACAAAGACATTTGACATTTGTGTCACCATATAGACTAATATGTAGGATCATCTTAAATACCATTGAAATCATGGGTTAACAAGTTGACATATTTAGGATTTTAATGGAAGTTAGCATATAACTAGTTAATACTTTTGAAAAAAGCAATGCAGGTCATTAAACTAAATAATTACGGATTAATGGCTTACATCATGCTCACTGATGCTGCAATAGTGTAGCCAATTGCAACCCCAAATAAATTGATGTATTGTATGATACCACATATTTTCACTTTTTTCCCTCCTACAAGTAAAACACAACAATAAGATACGATTATATGTTAATTCTGTGTGTGGCAATTTGTGGGCATTATTGAAGTGGTGTATATAATGTTATAAACTTATAATGATAATGCTTTGTACCTAGATGAGCCTTGACAGCTTCCATGTAGGTATAGCTTCTTGGCCCGGTCACTGGGTCACCGGACCTATAACATTGAGCTAGCAAATTAGAAGTGTAGAGAATGACCAAAGCAAAGAGGATCATCATAGTTGGTCCAGCAACCCAGCCGAGCTGGCCAACAGCCCATGCCAACGATAGTACTCCTGACCCGATCACCGCAGTGATTATATGTGAAGACGCTGTCCAAAAGGTACCTTAATGTTCACAAAAGTTCATGACAAGATGTCAGAAAAATAGTAAACTTTTTAAAGGGGTAAGTTATTAATTGATATGTAATATTACCGGTACGCTTTAAACGACCATCATCATCAAAGCTCTTTGAATAGTTGGCTTCGATGTTCATGGCGTGGGTCTCAGTTTCAACATTAGTTCTAGCTTCAACTTGCGAATAATGCATAAAATCATGTCTTACTTCAGCCTACCAAAGCAATTAAATAAATACACACAAACACAATGTATTTGCATAAACAGAAATGAATACATAGAGCTATATGAGATAGTTAACAAAAAGAGTCTCCAATGCAAAGCATGTGATTTAACGACAATACCCAATCCCAATCCCGCTGGAGCGAGGTATAGGGGTAGTGAGATGTAGAAAGTCACACCCCTATCCGAAAGTAAAGGGACCACTTCCAGAGAGACCTCCGGCAGCAAAGCATATGATTTATCTAATCATTAGTTTCTTAAGCACCGGATAGTTTTTATATAACCCGTGGTAATTTCTCCTACTGGGGACTGGGCCACTCACTGGGGTGACAATCGGCATTAGAGACTTTTGCTGCAATCATTACCAATATAGGTAGTGGTTTCTTAGAATATATTAGCAAGCTACCATAAATGTGTAGAAGTGGCGAATGCGAAAAAGAATTTCATATGGGCATCATGACCAACGAAACTAAGTAACAAATACCACAAAATCAATAAGTAATTTCGTATATTTAGTTCCAACATATATGCGTTTGTGAGTAATACAAGTTATAAAATAAACTTACAGCTCCATGATGAATTCTTGATGGCATGGTTCTACTTCTTGGCAACATTTTGTATGTCTTAAACTCTTTAAGCGAATAATTGATGATGAAATAGAGAGGTTTATGAGAATTTGTGAGAATCAAAGTGATGTTTTTATAGGTGAAAAATAATACTAGTAGTATGGAAGTTAAAAGGAGTATGGATAGTGACATGAGCGAAGCAGGTTGGCAGGTGGTCGGTGAACCTTTGATATTTTTAGTAAACAGTTGATCAAAAAAGTTACTCTAGAGTGAAATTATACACTCCGTAAGCTGGAATGCCTAAAAATAGTATCTTATGGATTTCATTTTGCTTTAAGGATTTCAATTTTGGCTTCGTGGATAATAAATGGAATAAGTAAATATAGATTTCATATTTTTCATATATACAATGAATCAATCATTATATCTTTAAACTAAAATCAATTGCCGGTGATAATATTTTAATATTTTAGAGGTGGTCGGTGCGAATAAAAAAAAAAAATATAGGTCCATTTTATATTATTAACCGTACAATGTTTTGGTTAAGCTCCGCCCGATCCAACCTATCTCCACCTCATCCTTGACGGTGTGTCACCATTCGGAGTCTTGCACGAACGCCACCTGTTTCCTCTGATTTTTATACTCGTGAGATTCTTATTTCTTATTTCTTTGTAAACCACTTTGCTGGTAGCTTTTTTTTTACGGTTACGCTTAATCGAAATAGAAAAGTTAGGGTTTCAGTTTGGGGCTTTTTTGGCCGGCTGATCTTGGGCTTTATGGTTGATTCATGTTCAATTACACTTAACCGGGAGAAACCACTTTGCAGGTAGCTTTTTTTTTGCGGTTACGCTTAATCGAAATAGAATAGTTAGGGTTTCAGTTTGGGGTTTTTTTGAGCGGCTGATTTTGGGTTTTATGGTTGATTCATGTTCAATTACACTTAACTAGGAGAATCAATAAGGTATGTAAATTTAATGTTGGCTTCCTTATATTAGAGGATGAAGGTCTTGACGGAAGAGATACTTACAGTCTCAGTTTTTCAGGCCTTATTGGCCTCTTACTTTTAATTGTTTTTAGTAGGCTGAAGAAGTTATTAAGCACTTTGTAGCTGTTAACTTTTCTAAAGCCTAATGGGGTAACCGAAAGGCTGTGATGATATAATTTGAACGTGTTCAACTGGATTCGACCAAAGTTGAGATTGTCCATCTGTTGGCGGGGCAACTTTTAAAGTTTGCAGCCATCTTCACCTGGCAGGGCAGCTTATAAAGTTTGCAGCCACATTGGACCAATCCTCTTTATTCGGTTATTTACAAATCTGAGCCTCATGAAATGCGGGGTTTACGAAATTATATAACGGCATCTTTCGTTAAGTCATATATAATATAAAGTGTTACAATATTCTTTATGGTAGGTTTTGTAAAAATACCATAATATCTTTATGGTATTTAAAAAATATATATATTATGGTTTTGTAAAAAAAATTATGTATCATGGTATCTTTTATGTTTTCCCGCATATATGCGTTTGTCTAATATAGCTAACAATATATACTTTAACGATCCGCTTTGTGTGTCTCAGTACGTTGTTCGTCGGGCCCAAAAGTCTTGGGCTGTGATCTGATCTCAGTCTTGCATTTCTTCGGTATCCACTTTTCCTGATCAGTATTCGGCAAATGGATGTTGCGACCAGTATTCGGCCAAGAAAAACTAATCATATTACTGGTGTACTGGGATTGCTCTTTCTTGGTTGAATACTGATCACCGCTTATGATTTTCATAAGGCATCCGCCACAAGGTTTGGTGATCATACAACATTTCAGTCCTTGCGGATACAGGTATTTATTTTCAATTTGAATTTCGTTGTTCTTCTTAAGATTATCGTAGTTTCGTAGCTTAATATGTTTGCCGCAGACTTTGCCGGGATGCGCTTGAGTTGTTGAGAAGGTTGTGTGTGACCGCATGCGCTCACCGTGATTTTCCGCTTGCATACCGCTTGTTTTTGTGTGACTTTGTTTAGTAGCTAAAGTGAGGGCTTAACATTTGTTTTCCTTCCGCTCGTGGATTTGCATGCGTTTGTTAGTATGTTTCGTGTTTAAGATGCATGGCGGATGCTTTGGCCCGCACCGCTATGCCGCTTATGTCAAACGCATGACCGCGACCATGTTGGTCGCTTGCTATCGCCATCAGATACATGTATCCGAGGTTTTGAAATAGTCTTCATCCATCGCTTTGCTTGGATGGAGCGGTATCGCATACTGAATTTTAGTCTTCTCCCTTTCTATAGGCGATGATGATAATATGCTGACCATAGCGCATACATTTTCTTTGCGCGCATCGTGGCACGACAATCATATCGAGTGTATGGCTGCAGCCATGTTGGTAGCCTGGTATCGCTATTGTATACGCATATCTGAGCCTTATTTGGTGTCAACATCCACGTGTTTTTGTGACTTACGACGTGCTAGCGAAAGTGTGGATTACGTGCTAAACAAACGTACGTTTACACAATATTCGGTGTGTGTATTTAACAGGTATGTATTGCTGTTACTTTATGCTACATCGGGAAGCATGAATAATGAACATAAAAGGTTTCACACCAAATAATGTGAGCTGACAACTACTGTCTATGTACCGCTATATCGGCAGGTTCTAATTTTAATACTGCAACAACACTACTTGGAATGCCAATATTCTCATATTGTATATACGCTTATATGACTTTTCAGGATCATAGGTTACTGCATTGCCGTAAGCAGGGAGTGATTGGAATTGCCCATACATTTGCAGTCGGTAGCAGTAGAATCTTATCCAACTGAATTGTCGTGTCACTTATTGGGATCTTTCCACCCGGTAGAATATTGCAAGATTCATTTGCTAATATTGATATGAGATGTTTAAGATATTTCCTGTTTCTAATTCACCCCTCGAAACCCTTTCGCTCACAACGGTTCAGCAATACGTGCAGTGCGCACCTTTGCACAACAACCGTTGAAATAGCAAAAGGAATTCAATGGGCGAGTAGACGGGTCTCGCTATCCTGAAAATCGCGTCTCAACATTAGCGGCTGACGCTTGAAATGTACTCCCGAGTGGAAAGAGTCCAGTCGATGACGCAACAATATTCAGGTGTAATGTCATATGCACAGCAGTTATAATTGATACATAGAAGTTATAATTGATGCACAAAAGGTTTGTCTTCTTAGCGCACTGACTGACAATTTAAACCTTTAAAAAGGTGTAATGTTGCCGGCCCGTTTATTGTAACGCGACCACGAGTCTTGCCATCACTGTTTTTTGCCTGGCGACGCTATTGTATACCTGAATTTTAGCGTTCTACCAATCTATAGGCGATGATGATAATATGGTGACCAATGCGTATACATTTCCTTGGCCCGCATCTTGGCAGGGCAGTCACATCGAATGTGTGACTGCAGCCTTGTTGGTTGCCTGGTATCGCTATTGTATACATATATCCGAGCCTCATTTGTAATCATCATTCATGTTTTTCTGCTACTTTCGACGTGTTAGTGAAATCGTGGATTAAGTGAGAAATACACGCATGTCTACGTAGTAATGCGCGTATTTAACACGTATGTATTATCGTTGTCATCTTTGAACCGGGACCCACAAATAATGTATATAAAAGGTTTGACAAAGAATAATGTTACCCGCAAACTACCATGTATGTGTTCTCTATCAAGACGTTATAATTCTAATACGTAATAATAGTATTTGGAATGCCACTATCCTCATATCAGTATATGCGCTTATATCACCTTTCGTAATCATGGATAGCTGCATATTTGTAACTAAGGGTTGTCTGGAATTGCCCATATGTATGCAGTCGGGATGAGTTGCATCTTACGCAACTAAATAGTCGTGTCATCGATTGGAATCTTTCCACTCGGTAGAATAGTGCAATCTTCATTTGCTAATATTGATACGGGATGTTTAAGATATTGCCCGATTCTCATCTTCCCCTCGAATTCCTTTTGTTGTGACAATGGTCTAGCAATACGTCTGGTGCAGACCATTGCACAAAGACTCTTGACACAACAAAGGAGTTTGAGGGGGCGATTAGACGGGTCTCACTATCCTGAACATCGAGTGTCAACATCGTCGACTGACGATTGAAGTATACTTCTGAGTGGAAAGATTCAACTCGATGACACAACGATATTCAAGTATGGAACAAAAGGATCATTCACAGAGTACAACTTGTGCGGGTACAAGCTTCGCGAACAACAAAAGATTCTTTCACTAAGTCGATGGTGATAACCGCCTTGAACATGTACGTACTCGCGTATTTCTGTCTTATTGGAGTTCTTTTATTTTTTTTATTTGTTCATGACTCCTTTTGAATGTATCCAGTTTGCGGTAAACGTATCAAAGGTCCAACATTTCTTAATTTTGTGAGTTCTTAAACGTATCTTCACTCTGTAGCCGACCTTCATCTGCTCTCAGTGGCGGAGCCAGGAAATGTAATCATGGGGGGCGGTCAACAATGAAAAAAAGGCGAGCATAGGCTATTTTTCATGTAACTCAAAACAAGTCGGGTCGGGTTTAGTTAAGTGCAAATCACTCAAATTCAAGTCAATTAACACTAGTAAGATATGCATGTGCCTATACAATTAACCTAGTTAACGTAGGTTATTTTGACTGTTTAGTACAAAAATAAGTGGGTTTAATAAAGAATTGTCTGTGTGATTGTGCTTATACGACAAACCAAACGTTGCTCAAATGGTTTTACTGCACTTGCAATCAAATATGTCATAATACAAGTTGATAATATCAACACAATAATTGAAAATTTTAACGAAAAACATTAAAATGTAAATTTGAAAGAATGTTAAATCAACTAATCAAGCATAGGGGCATTAATTGTTTTGCTAATGGAAATAATGGTGGGACTTTCAAGTTTCAAACATATACAAGTAGAAAGAATAAGTACTTATAAGTCTATTGGGTATATTTAATATATAAAATGAAAAATTGAGCCCACAAAAGTCCATTGGTCAGTACATACGGTTGGTTCCTGACTTCCTTCACCTACACAGTTATCAATAAGTCTTCTTTTTCCTTTTACTTTTCACTATGAATTCTGAGCCGAGGGCACTAACCATTTTTCACTAATTTTACATGTTTTTTCCTAGTAACTTGGTCTTTCTACAAGAGCATGGTTGGGGGCATCGCCCCCCACTACTCTCTACATGGCTCCGCCCCTGTCTGCTCTAGCTCAAACCAAGGTATTTATTATTTTTACTTATTTTTCACTTTAATCTTATTACTAGAAAAATATTATCATATTGTTAATTTAAATTATACTTATGAAATGATGTTATGATATATTTGTTTTGTTTTTTTATGTTTGTTATTTGTTAGTTTTAATAGGGTATTTGTTTCTAAGGTTGGTTTAAGGTTGTTAAGGATCGTGATATGAAAGGGTTTTTTTTTTTTTTTTTTTTTGATATTGTGTTTTTAAGGTTGTTAGATAGTTAGTTAGTTTGCTAATAATAAACAAACGTGGTTAGTGTTGTTTTCTTAAGGTTAAGGAATTTGATTTGATTTGGTTGTAAAACATGAAAAATAAGTTTGTAAAATTGAATTATGAATTACCGGCCATATAACTATGATTGCAGTGCTAATATTTAAGAGACAATTGTAGGTTCTTATAAAATGGTGTTAGTGTAAAAAATGTCTGAACGATTCCGTGACTGACAACAATGCATTGTTTTGTACACTTTTTCCTATTTTTGGTGCAACAAAGTGTAAAAATGGGTACATGCGATAGGTGTAAATGGTGAATTATAGTTACGTATATACTATTAGCAAATGATAGTGTGGGAACTTGGCCTAGGCTCTTATAGAATGGTCGTTATTGTAAAAAGTGTCGGAACAATAATGTGGTTGATAATGATGCACCATTGTGCGCTTTGATGTGCTTTTTTATTCCCAAACTTATGTGCCACTTTATGTGGTTTATCAAAGTGCAAAAATGTTTACACGAGACTGAATCATTTAGACGGTTTACCGCTCTTCCTTACTTTCAACATTTCCTCTTCCTATACGTACTTCTGTAAATTTAATTATTTTTTTATGGTAAACGTGATTCAAATTTATATTGTTCGTATTTTTGAAGGGTTTCTAGGCATATGTGGGACACACAAGGATTGCCACAATGTCGAATACTTTGAACGGGCGGCCACAGTTGAGGGAAAATAGGAAAGCCATAGATGTAATAACATTCATTTCCCAGTATGAAGAGCAAAAGGTAAATGATCAGAAAATTTATGTTTAGTTTTGAATTTCCCTACAATAGTGTTCATAATACGTGTTCCGGTATAATGAGAAACCTTTTAAATGTTTACACTCGACACCTATTTCTGTTTTGTGCTTTTGGAATTCAAGTTCTGTGTTGAAAGCGTGTTGAAATCTGATATCCTACGATGTGTCTGATGAAAGTTTTAAAATAATTGGATTTTCGTTAAGTTTTTTGTTTCTTTTTTTTTTCCTCCACCTCTTTAGTTATTTGTTTGAACTTATGATGCATGAACAAACCATAGGATTTCAGATTTCTTAAGTTTTTTGTACAATTTAATAGAAAACTAAGCTATTAGGTTTGTAATCAAAATGGTTGTCAGGTTGTGGGGGCTAAAATGGGAATTGCGGGGTTTTTAAGTCGAAAAAGCGGCTAAAAGAGGTTGGTTCGACGATGAAATATAAATTTGAAATGGGTGTATTGGGTGGTGAAATAGGGATGAAGTATGTGTCTTTTGTTGCTGAAATGAGGTCCGCAACTGGTGGGTTTGATTGCTGAAATGGGACCTGATGTGGGTGGGTTTAAGTGCTTAAATGACGCTGAAATAAAGTGAGTTACGAGATTGATGTCGGTTTAGGTACTTAATGCAACTTTTTTTAAATAAAGCAACTTACGATATTGTAAGCATTTCAATACACTCTTGGGGCCCAAAATTGAACCTTTACTATGTTCCTTTTCTTTGACATTCACGTTATAACCAAAGAAATAGACAAAGTACTAAACCATTAGGCGTGATTGATATTTTATAGGATTGTAAGAAATATAATAAACTTTGTGACTTTACGTATCGATTGTTTTTGAATAGTTATAATTATGATCTGATATGTGTTTGGACATGGTGTTTAACTACAGCTGTGAGGTTGGCATAACAGAAGCGAGGATTATCTTGCGCCATTTGGCTCAAAAGTTGCTTAAAACGGGTGCACATTTGCAAAATAGACTTGGAACGGAAATAAAATGAAGTTAGTTTTTTATACGTCATTGCAACCGGATTCCTTTACTCATGTAAATTCATATGTTATTAGGTTAATCAGTCTTGACACAGTTGTTTTCGTGAAACAGTGGCTTTGGTGTGCAAGAGCTCCTCAGGTTTGCTGTAAATTCGGACATGGAGATTCCTACGAAAAAATGTGATAAAAAGGTTCGTGTTGAGGATACGTAGAGAGAAGTAGAAGTTGTAAATGGTACGTCGCTATAATTCCAGTTTAGTTCAAAAATTTTCAAAGAATTATGGTTTCAGATCAACTAAGATATGTTTTGAGTCTATTTATTTTAGGGATGATTTTAGCTTTTGGAACTTTCAACATTATATCCACAACATACATATACTGATCCTGAGATTCTATCTTATGCAGGCCCTCTTTTACTTATGTTATTATACGTCTGAATTTGATGGTGATTGACAGCTACAGGTTCTAAAAACATGCAAGTTGTTTTATGAAGGGCGGCCAAATAACCCGATCAATGATCTTAATAAAAGTGCAACTAATTCATGTTAAATTGTACACCTGAATTATTCAATGTATATATACTAAATGTAGAATATATGGTTTTGAATTTTTTTTCCCATTACCTTGCTCCTTGCTTAATTTGTTTGCCGGAAAAAGCAAGCTAAAGTCACTGATGGACTATTCGGTCTAATATCTTGGCCTGCTAAACCCGAGACATCTTAAACTACTGGCTCTAAAAAAATTTAACTCTTAATTCACTCAAGTCGGTTCCACATTCTAAGAGCAACCTTTGTTTCCCAAAATACATAAACCCTTCCTTTAAAAATATTTCCGCTTAGCACAACGTGACGCATTTTTAAAAGTTACGACTTCCCCGCAAGAACCGGGGGACGGCGTTTACTCGCTTTTATTCATTTGTGATCAAAACAAATAAAAATTCACTCTTTTAAAAAAATATATAATAAATATTTCGCAAACCGTTAATCGTTATGTGAAAAAAAATATGCTATAGCGAGAAAAATTATATTATCTTTGTATAGATATATGGACTTCTATATACTTTCGACTAATATTTTTTTTCAAAATTTCCGCCTTAAAAAATCACCATGTGATTTTTAGAAATCATATGTGATTTTTCTCACGAAAATTGAAAAAAAAAAAAAAAAAAAAAAAAAAAAAAAAAAATCGAAAGTATATAAAAGTGCATATGAATAAAAAGATAATTTAATGTTCGTCGCGATGGTGTATTTTTAGTATCTTGAACATTTACCATTTGCAAGATATGTTTGTTTTTTAAAAAGTGAAAAATAGTTTTTTATTAATTTTGATGAAAAATGGATAACTAATATTGATTTATTGGATCTATGACAAATATGTGATCTATATTGATCTCAACTCAATGGAATAATGGATATGTAACGAGAGAAAAGTTAGATCCAATATTTTCTAAAGATCCAATAACCAATCATGGCCATTCATTTTGTTATCCAAACAAATAAAATAAACTTTTACATTTTTTTTTAAAATTAAATATCTCGCAAACCGTTAATTATTACGCAAAACGAATCACATTATCGCGACGATAATTAAATCATCTTTTATAAACGGTCATTTCGATATACTTTCGACGAATTTTTTTATTTGATTCATGAAATCACATGTGATTTTTGACACAAATCACATGTAATTTTTCTAGACGTAAGTGAAAAGAAAAACGGAAAAAAAAAAACGAAAGTATATCGGAAATCAAATGTGATTTGTGATACAAATCACATGTGATTTTTTCAGACGTAACCAAAAAAAATTCGTCGAAAATATATCGAAGTGCCCGTCTACTGAAAGATACAAAAATACTCGTCGCGATGGTATATTTTTTATTTCACTTGAGAATTTACCGTTTGCAAGATATTTTAATTCTAAAAACAAGGTGAAAAGTGATTTTTTTTCCTTCTTTTTTAGCTTTGATGAAAAAATGAGTGTCTAAGATTGATTCATTTGATATTTAAATAATTTTAGTTCTACGTTGATCTCAACTCTATGTAACGATGGTCCTGCCAAAATCCATTTTTACACGTATATGTTTTATTAAGATAAGCACAACGTGTATAATTGTATATTGTTGTGTATCTTTGTATTTAGGGTTTTTAACTTATATCTTGAAAAGACAAGTTAAGACACCAAAAGATTATATGACTCTTAAAAAGGACTTAGGAATCTACACAAAATAAACTTTTTGTACTTTTGAATGGTCTTTGAACTTTTCGTTTTTTTTGATGCTTAACTCAGATCCACAGTTAGAAAAATCATAATATTTAATTAGAATATCTTTATGATTCTTATGTACTTATTTAGTTGCTTTACATCATTAAGGTGCTGTTTCTTTTTCTTGTTATAGCATCTGAATCACAAATTTAGGCCCACTTGCATATATAATATTGGTTTTTTTCTATTTGGCCCCACAAATTTCATTTGTAGCGTCTGTCTCACTAGAGTGAAAAATTGCACTCCCTCCCCAATAAGTGGTATTAAAAGAAGAGGGACCCACACTTTTTATAAGCCTCTATATCCAAACAGAAAAAGAAACAGCTAACTTTGTTAGAGCCTTGTTGTATACATATTTACCCAGAGAAAAGTTCAGTGTAGACCCAAAATTCTTTATAGACCTAGAACCAATCCAAGCCACTCATTTTTTTATCAAGACAAAAAAAATCACTTTCATTATTTTTTTAAATTATTAAATATCTCAAAAACCGTTAATCGTTACGCAAAAAGAATTATATACTTTCGACGAATTTTTTTTCGACTTTTTTTTGTGAGTGTGGAAAAGTTATGTCCAAAATCACATTTGATTTGTTATTTTAAAATCACATTTGATTTTATGAATCACGTGATTTGTGAAATCACAGGTGATTCCTGACATACAAACAATATGTGATTCTTAATATACAAATCACATGTGATTTTTGAAAAAGACGCAAATTTTAATACTAAAACCAAAATAGAAAAAAACTTCGTTGAAAGTATATTAAAGTGTCCGTCTACTAAAAGATAACAATATTCTCGTCGTTATGGTGTATATTTTGTTGCTTAATGATGCACCATTTGCATGATATTTTATTTTCGATAAAACAGTGGAAAGTGATTTCTTTTAAACTTGATAAAAAAATGAATAACTAGAATTGACTCATTAGATATATAGAGAATATTGGGTTTATATTGAATTCAACTCTATTTACCCATTGGAATAAGAAAGACAAAAAGCATTCTCACAATATCCTTCAAAGCACAAAATGTATAGTTGTATATTGTTATGTATCTTTGTATTTAATTAGAATATTTTTGTGATTTTTATGTACTTATTGAGTTGCTCTGAATTAGGAACTTTGTTAGAGCCTTGTTTGTATACATATTTAACCATTGGAATGAGAAAGACATAAACCATTCTCATAATATCCTTTATGGCATGGCATCAGGGCAGGGATCTTTCTTTGCTTATTGATATTATTATTATGATTTTGCTATTATATAACCATAATGGTTTGTTATGATGATAAACCGAAAGATACAAAGGCTGGTGATATGAAGGATAGTGATACTTCGGGTATATTTGGCAGCAGAGATTTTGGAAGATTATTGAGGCTTAAGATTATTATTATTATTTTTTTTAAATTAACTACTTAAAAAATAATCTTTGTTTGACAGCAAGAGCGTATAAGAGATTATTAAAAAAATAATTTTCCATAATCTCTGAAAATAAAAGGTTACTTCATGTAGCTTATAAAATAATCTCTTTTTATAACCTTTTTCAGCAACAACACCAGCACCAGCATCAACAACAACACAATCTATTTTTGCCAAACATACCCTTCATCATATCTTATTATCTTTATCCTTCTGATCATCCTGGAATGAACATCTGTCAAGTGGTTTTGAAGGGCGAAAATTTTCAGAAATGGGAAAGATCTATGCATAATGCCTTCTAGGCAAAACGAAAGTTAGGGATCTTCTCAAGAAACTATACAACATTCGTTATGGACTGGTTCTTTTGCAACATGTGTTTGGCTTAAAGTTTTCTCATGGATGGATTTGCCTTACCCAACTCCTTCGTCTCTTGAGGATGTATATGCATATGTTGATTAGTTGCATATTCATAACGATAGGAAATTGATGCTTCAAGCTATCTTTGGTGTGGTGTTGTGGTCTTTATGGAGCTTTCGAAACCACCTCATATTCAACAGTCATCCTATGGCCCAAAACGAGATATTTGACAAGATTATGGACATTTCATTTTTGTGGTACACAAATAGGAATAGGAAAGCTAATATTTCTTGGAACAATTGGCTTCAAATCCCATTGATCCCTTTTGTAATCCTCTAATTTGTTCTTTTCTAGCTTCTCGCTAGCTTTTTATAAAATTTTGTTGTTAAAAAAAAACCCTTGATAAATGAAGGGATGAATGCAGCTGGGCACGCGATAGGGACAGCTTGGGCCGTGTTTAAAATACGAAAGGCTTTTGAATCCAAAGAGTGCTATTAAGCCTACTACTCTTGTAAAAGCCGCAGCATCACAGTCGAAGAAATCCTCTAAATCCAAAACATGAAACAGCCAAGTTGGTTTACGTTACAGGCTCGCTCGGTGTGTTAATAGCTATTTGATAACATGTCATTGTTTCTGAGATGTAAAATTTCGATCATTTTTTATCAGTAAAATTGTTGTGCTGTGGAGCCTATTTATTATCCTATGAAAGAAAATTTTTGTTGGCCCCTTTGCTTCTGCAAACGTTTTAATAAAAATTTAAAAATAACAGAATTAGAAAATGATATTCCTTTAAAAAGCTTCTTAACCATATATGTGGATCCAGTTGGTTTTCTGTTAAAACTTGAAAGGGATATTAAAATGGAAGACTCCATTTACTCACACAATAATCATTTCTTGGTGACTATGATTAGCCACTTTGTATGCCACTTAGGATGAGTATTAAAATGGATCATGATTCAATTTATACATGATCATTTCTGCAAGTCAATACTTCATATATACTAATTCATCCCACCTGATACAAGTTATACAACCTCAGTTACTAGGTTTTAACTAATGGCCACATCATGATATCTAATTCAGTACGAAATTTCAACATATTAACTAGAGTTAAAGCTGCTCATATCTATTATCTTATAGCCATTATAGGCAACTTGTTAACTATATATATGATCACTTGTCAAATGGATTAATCCCACCTATTGTACTACTTTTATACTACATTTGTAATGTGTTAGATGCAACTCCACTTATCTTGGATAAATTTGTGTCAAACATAATTGGCTGATAAGACTTAGCAATCATTCTAACACGTTCACTGTTTTAATTAACTTGTTAATTTGTGCTGATTCAAGTTATGTCTCTACATACGAGAAATGAAACCAATATGTCTAAACATGAAGTAAGTGCTATCGTGGCCACAATTTGAAGGTTCCATTGTTGATATATTGATCTACTATCTTGTACCATGATTCAATCTACACGTACAATACTAAACTATATCAGATGTCTTACATAAATTTCGACATCTGCTCGAAAAAAAGAGTAGCGTACAAGAAATACATAGAACTGTTTATAAATACCGAGAAAACCAATATGCTACTTAGTAACTAGTCTTGAATGGCTTGTAAGTTTTGAGATCAAGAACGACCCCAGCTACTGATCCAACAGCCGCAGCTACAGAAACCAAGAGGCATCCAAGACTAAGTAACTGAAACACGATCCATTGGCTGCTCCATCTTTTTATCTTCTTTTGAGACATATACATTTCAATAGGGAAGTATACGGTCAATGGCCAAAACCCTACGGCTCCTAGCAATCCTACCACGTCATTGAAGAAAGGCAAGAGCATGGCTATGACTGTGGTAATCATCACAAAAATAGTCCTCCAAACAAGACGAAAAAAGTTCACTTGATAAACCCCATAAAAGGGTATTGGAAGGTCGTATTCTGCTGTCACAAAATCACTCTTGGACCATCTTTTTGCACACCATTTCTCCACAAATGCAAATAACGGTTGGCAATAAACCTAATTGCATAACTTGTCAGTAATTGGTAACGAGACATGTCTTTGCTAATTTTTTTAAGCATTGCATACTCTTTTATTTTATTAAAAGGCAATCATTTCTTTTGGTACCTGATAAGCACCAACGAGATGCACCACAATGGCGACATTTGCTATGTCAAGTAGCCAATACGGATTATAAAACCCAAAACCAGTTAGAAGGTTCCCCGGGGCCTCATCTCCAAAAGCAGCATAGCCCATACACCCACAGAGCATATAAAATGTTGTTGTGACAAAAATGCTAAGACAAGTTGCCTTTTTCATTGTCTTGTATTCAGCTGGAGGTGATTTGATTGTATCCTACAAAATGTCACAAGCATCACATACTGTGTATCAAGTATCTTGTTCCATGTACATATATATAATCTTGAATACTCAACAGAATAAACAAAAATAATGATAAATGTGTTTGGTATAAAGTTCTTACCTGAATTTCAATAAGGATGATGGAATAAGAATATGAAAAAGCAATAGCTCCCAATGCTTGAAAGCTCCTCCATAACTTTTGGGTGGGAGTAACGGTACCAGCACTAGTTTCTGTTCCTATGCTTATCCCAGTCAAGCTACCTCTGATTTCCTTATGTTCTACAAAATCCACATAGATTCATGTCGTAAACCTTACGATCCATATATCTTTTATAGATTGATATAAAGATATACCTAAGAGTTCTAGTATCTTAAAATACTTCGTTCTGATTTCTTAAGAGAAATGATAGGGATGCCTAAAAAGATGACTAATTATATGGCTAAAACTGTGTGACAACAATTTATTGGTTTGTGAAAGAGTAAGTCCGGCTGCTACAACCAATAAACTGTTGACACACAGTTTTAGGAATATAATTAGACATGTTTTTAAGCATTCCTATCATTTCTCATAATGATCATAATAAGTTCTTTCCTCTTTTATAGATCGATATAAAGATATACCTAAGAAATCTAGTATCTTAAAATACTTCGTTCTGAATTACTATTTCGTAAAGGATCTTAAGTTCTTTACGTGGTTGGTTACAAACTTACAATTTCTCTACTACAAAATAAATACAAGATTAGCTTTGCATTACTTTTAGGACATCAATGATTGATCTTCTGATAGTTACAATGAACCAAAATGTCCACCCTCTTCTTTACCAAACTTTTTATCAACTTAAAAAGTTACTTTATATGCCTTGTGTATAAATGAGGGGACATGATAAAGTATAGAGAAAATTCTTATCTTTTTGTAATAATATAAAGTTGTGTTTAATTTGAATTCTTATGCCAAAGAGCTATAAGCCACGTACATACTAGACAAATGTACCATATCGCAATCATAATAAAATAATTAAAGATCTTTTTAGTTCCACTTGTACACAAACCTGCTGTTTCCGCAATCCCAAGTGCAAGACCGATAAAAGAGTAAGTGAACGACATAATAGCAGCAACGATAGACAGCCACCACACTTGGTCGAAATCTGGGATTTGAGAAAAAAGTATTTCGATGACACCAAACGTTATCATGTACCCATTGCTTGACATGTGACATGGGTCCTTTCCATGACTTTTGTGAAAGCAATTTGATCTTTTAATCGCCCTGCAGAAATGTTTTTACTCAAGACAGTTATACAATATATACTTCAAGTTATACTAGTAAGGATACTCTTTTGGAAGATGTTAAAGGTCTTTCACATACTTGGTATTATTATTTGTAATCCGATTTCTTCATGTACTAAACTTTTGTGACCATATTTCTCTTGTACCTTACTAGAAGATTTTAATGAAATTTGTCGTTAAAACAAATTAGAGACATATAAATTTCAATGTCACAAATGTGTTGTTTCATTTGACGTTTGTGTCACCATATGACCATGTAGGCTCATCTTGAATACCATTGAAAATCAGGGGTTTAAGAAACTGACATAACTAACATTTTAGTATCACTAGTTAGTACTTTTGAAAAATGCAATGAAGGTCATTAAACTAAATAAATACGGATTAATGGCTTACAGCATGCTCACTGATGCTGCAATAGTGTAGCCAATGGCAACTCCAAATAAATTGATGTATTGTATCATGCCACATATTTTCACTTTTTTCCCTCCTGCAAGTAAAACACAGCAATAAGATACACGATTATATTTCAATACTTAATTAGTGTCATATATAATGTTATATTGGTGGATTTGTACCTAAATGAGCCTTGACAGCGTCCATGTAGGTATAGCTTCTTGGCCCGGTGACAGGGTCACCGGACCTATAACATTGTGCTAGCAAATTAGAAGTGTAGAAAATGACCAAAGCAAAGAGGATCATTATAGTTGGTCCAGCAATCCAACCGAGCTGCCCAACAGCCCATGCCAACGATAGTACTCCTGACCCTATCACCGCAGTGATTATATGTGAAGACGCCGTCCAATAGGTACCTTAATGTTCACAAAAGTTCATGACAAGCCATCAGAAAAATATAGTGAACTGTTAAAAGGGGCTAGTTATTACAATTGATAAGTAATATTACCGGTACGCTTTATACGACCATCATCATCAAAGTTCTTTGAATAGTTGGCCTCGATGTTCATGGCGTGGGTCTCAGTTTCAACATTAGTTGTTCTAGCTTCAACTTGCGAATAATGCATAAAATCATGTCTTTCTTCAACCTACCAAAGTAATTAAATAAATATACACATAAAAATGCATTTGAATAAATAGAATTGAATACGTATAGCTAGCTATATGAAATAGTTAACAAAAAGAGTCTGTAATGTAAAACATATGGTGATGATCATATAATCATAGAACATATTGTACACGTAGAAGTTTATGGTCAATCGATCCTCAAGATTTTATTAACAATCTATAAGCGCTAGGGACTTTTTCTCCAATCATTATCAATATAAGTGTGTTTGTAAGTGGTTTTTAACATGTTATATTAATAAGCCACTATACAGAAGCGCGTATGAAGTGGTGAATATGAGAAAGAATTTCATACGGGCGCTATTACCAACGGAACTAAGGGGGCGTTTCGTTTGGATGTGGGTATGGGCATGGGTATATGATTGGGTATCATTTAAGATAGAGAAAACCTTTTATTCAGGGTATTAGTATACCTATGTATGATTGTCAATATTAAAATTCAAACCTTTTAACCAAATAATTATTAAAGAGTTGACACCCATTCTTCATTTTGATACTCATAAAACAAACCCTAAGTAACAAATATCACAAAATACATAATAAGTAATAATATATATGTGTTTTGTGAATGATAAAATTCCAAGTAGGAAAATGAACTTACAGCTCCATGATGAATTCTTGATGGCATGGTTCTACTTCTTGGCAACATTTTGTATGTCTTAAATTAAACTCTTTAAGTGAAAATAACTGATGATGAAATAGAGAGGTTTATGAGAACTTGTGAGAATCAAAGTGACGTTTTTATAGGTGAAAATCAATAGTATGGAAGTTAAAAGGAGTATGGATAGCGACATGAGCCAAGCAGGTTGGCAGGTGGTCGGTAAACCTTTGATATTTTTAGTAAACCGTTGATCAAAAAAGTTACTTTAGTGTAAAATTATTACTCCGTAGTCTGTAACCCCTAAAAATAGTATCTTCTGGGTTTCATTGGATTTGTTGTCAAATGGGATAACGGATAGGTGTACGTGTTGAATGTAAAACGTTTTTCTTTTACTAACATATATTTGTGTGCAAAACAAATTCTGCTGGGAATATTGAACTGTCGACATCAATTCAACGTGGAATGAAGTAAGGTACTATAATACTATATCAACATTTTAAGAGCACACTATACGGAGAATATTTAACGTGCCAAACGCATGTTATTTGCGTGTCAATTATACTGGAGCATCGTGTCATTCGTGAGTTAAAGATTTTGAGTCAATGCAATGGCTCATGCCATTTGCATTCTTGTGTGTGTTACTTTATTTTTTTTATTATTATTTTTTTTTATTGTGAGTGAGTGGTCATTTTAAATGGGATTTTTGTGACCCAATAATATGTTAGTAGTGTGTTATGAGAGAGAGTGTTTTAGTTATTAATGAGTTATTAAGAGATGTATGATGTGGCGTTGAGGTTACATACAAATAACATGCTATTTGTAGCTTGCATACCTTGTGCTCTAATCTTTTATGACCGCTAATAAGACATGTGATCATATACTGATAGTTTTTTAAAGCTAGAAAGCTAAATATTTAGCGATAAACGCTAACAGATTAAACTAAACACGACTCAATATTAATTAAAGAAGTATTATAGGAGCAAAGGGTGTTCATAACAACTGATCGTCATTACTATTACATTAGTGTGACACATAATCGATCACTTTCTCCCTAGCTTCCTGTCCGGCTACTATTTCTTACTGTATTTTGTTCTTTCATAATCACTAACTACTATTTATACCAATATATATACCCACACACATTTCTTTAAAAAGAAAACAAAATTGCCAATATTATCCCGTGGTTTAAACATTTTTTTTTACTTGGTTTGTTAGGATGTGTTTGATTTTTCATAGGACTCGAGCAAGTCTTTTAGTCGTTTTAGACTAGAAGAACCTGAAAGGATTTTATTTGTGCAAACAACACAATAAACTTTCACAATTTACTTTTACGAAAATGCCGGAGGGTCACACTAATGCACACTAAACATAACAAGCAAGCGGAAATAAATAATGAGTATACAAAATGAAATGAGATGGAAATGGAAATGAAAATCCAGCATTATTTTCATTTGTGGGATAAACGGTTATTACCCGAAACTTAATATTTATCAGGGGATAAATGTTAAGGGGTAATTAATGACAAGAAGCAAAACAAACAACCCTTAAGGGTTGTTTGGGTTTCGTTCAACTGAACCACAAGGAAGGAGGGTGTTTGTTTCCTAAAGGAACACCAATACTTGATATACATGTATTCTAGATCCTTCGTAGATCCCCTATAAATACAAAAGGACCTAGAGGGATTCGCATAACTCATACACTAACCCTAAAACTCTCCATTCTCCTCTCAATACCCAATCAGTCAATCCAAAGGGATTAAACCCTTTGAACCAATCGTACAACCCCCAAGTCGACCCATAGTCGATTTTGGGTTTACTTGGTGTTTCGTATCTCGCATAACTTGCTTAGGTTCGAGCCCTATTCTACTTGTACAGTATCCGTGGATATCTGACACAACCCAAAAGTTAGGTTTTCTCTCGAAAACTCTAACTTGGTCGATCAGCAGTAAATGAAGGCAAATTCGCGTATCAGATTCATTCAAGGGGTTACGTGAGCAGGATAACAAGTAAGTCTTCTGTAAACACCCTTCATATGTGTTTAGGATTAGGTTATATCACTAACTAGGTTGAGATCAAACTGGTTATAGTTTTCTGGTAGCATGGCCATGTTATCAGTTTAATTCCGTTGTGCTTGTTTTATTAGCCATGCGGGTGATACTAGAACCCTACAGTGGTATCAGATCCGCATGTTGACATATTATTTAACCATTCAAGCATGCATATTAGACAATAATAAAACCCTTTGGACATAGCCGAGCCACATGTTGACATATTATAATTGAAGGATTATCCGTGGGATGTGGAAAAATGAATAAGGTCCCGTATATGAATGTTGTAGGTACTTTAATGTACTTGATTTTTTTGGGTAAAGGGCTTCCACCCGGTAACATATACTACTCCAAAAAACAGTTAAGTATAATGGAATGTGGCTGAGATACCACATTAATTTCAAGAAACTAGATGAACAACCACTAAATCCTTCATGACAGGCCATAAATGATCCAATTAGCTACATACAACTTGAAAACCAAAACAAAACCAAGCAAAAACTAAGATACATCAACCTTTACGCTAACCAAAGGAAAAATAACCTATCCAAGTCTAATGTCATGGATAGGAGCAGCCTATCCAAGTTTAATGTACTTGATGGTTTGCCCTAGACCAGATATTGCGTACACTGTTAGCATTGTGAGTAGGTATTTGTTGAATCCGGGTAAAAGTCACTGGCAGGCAGTGAAGTAGATTTCGAAGTATTTAAAGGGCACTGCTGATGTAGGTCTAGTGTATGGTAGAGATCAAACAAAACACGTAGATGCTGACGGTTTCATGGATGCAGATTATGCTAAAGACCTTGGCAAGGGTAGGTCGATAACAGGGTACGTTTTATGGTACATGGATGTGTTATGAGCTGGAAAATGAATCTGCAACATGTTGTTGCATTATCTACTACATAGGCGGAGTATATGGCGCTTAGTGAATATATTAAGGAAAACATTTGGCTTAAACGTCTTCTAATCGAGCTAAGAGTAAACCTGAAGTCATTCGCTGTGAATTGTAATAATTAAGGTGCATTTCATCTCTTGATAATTCAATGTTTCATGAGAGGACAAAGCGTATCAACGTGAGGTATCACTTCATCAAGGAGATCATATAGTGTAAAGAGATTAAAGTGGCGACAAGAGGCATGGTTGATGATGCAGCTAACATGTTTACAAAGATGGTTCTAGGTCCGAAGTTAAAGTATTGCATGAAAATACTTGGTGACGAGATTAACTAGTCTTGCCACTGAGATGGAAAATCTTAGTTAGTAGTAGCAATTCTAGTTATGGCATGTGTCGATTAGGAAGCTTAGTGTGTCTAGAATTAAAGATGTTTCCTTTAACTAGCTTTGTTAGGATGTTTTTGAGGTTACTTGGGACTCCAGCAAGTCTCCTAGTCGTTTTAGTATAGGAGCACTGACCCCCTCAACCTATAGTAGCAATTCTAGTTATGGTATGTGTCGATAAGGAAGCTTAATGTGTCTAGAATTAAACAAGTTTCCTTTGACTAGCTTTGTTAGGATGTGTTTCAAGTTTCTTGGGACTCAAGCAAGTCTCCTAGTCGGTTTAGTATAGGAGAACCGACCCTCTCATCTTATAAAAGGAGGCGAGGGTGATATGAATATATGATGCTCATAACACACACGCATGCTTCTTATTCTTTCCTTATAACTGTGTTCTTATTAATAAACATTGATCGTTTGGTTCTTCGTAGTCTCTCGTGTTTGTTACTTGTTCTCGATAAAACTCGTGATCTAACGTTCCGTGATCAAACTTCGGGTTTGTTGTCGTAATTGTCCATCAATTAATACAACTATTAACGAATGAAAGACGACGAATACATACTGTATAGCCTAATATACATACAGGGCTTAACATCCCAGCTGTTTGCAGCAGAAAAATTATTTTTATTAAAGAGGAAATTTAATTTGAAAGTTACAGTTTACACCCTTATATTTTACTCTAACAAACACATAACCCTTTTTTACATCATTTTTTACCTTTTGCAGTATGTACGATTATCTACAGCTTGCTGCAGGGATGATTTCCCCATACAAAAAATATCTCAAAACCATATGCACCATTATTCTGTACTTTATAAGTGACCATCAACCTTGTTATCTGCGTAGGATAACCATAAATTAGTTTTCAAAACCCTAATCAATACACAAAAGAAAATGTTTTCAATCTCTCTATATATATATATATATTTTTTGGTTTGATATTTAATTTGAATAACATAGCTATACCATCCCTTATTCACACCTATTTTATGTGAAGGTAAAGCTAATTTGGCTTTACTGAACAACTTCATGTAGGGGTTCATGGGTTGGGTAATATTCGAATAAACCGAAAATCGAAACCGAACCGAACCGAAAATAACCGAATCGAACTCGTAACCGAACCGAAATTGCCAAAACCGAACCGAACCGAAATAAAAGTTCGGTTTTCGGTTCAGTTGTGGTTTTAGCAATCCAAATCGAAAACCGAACCGAAACCGAAATTAAATAAATATATATTTTTTATATATTTATATTAAAAATATATTAAAACTCTTTAAAATATATATATATATATATATATATATATATATATATATATATATTTTTAAGCTTGAAAATTATTTTTTTTCAAAAATATATATAAATAAATAAATAAATTATTAAATTTAGGTAGTTCTGGTTATTCGGTTCGGTTTTCGGTTATTGGGGTTTGATTTTCGGTTTTCGGTTCGGTTTTCAGTTCGGTTTAGTTAAATTTGAATTTGGTTCCCTTCGATTCTCGGTTATACCCAGAAAAAAAATTAACCAAACAAACCGATAACCGAACCGTTGAACACCCCTAACTTCATGTAAAAAAGAAGAAAATATGTCTTTGTAGATGTTTGGTTCGAGGGATCAGGGATGTGATATTCAACGATTATCAACTGATCTGATTTTAATAGAGATTTTGTTTGGCTAGTAAAATGAGAAATTTTAAATACCTTGCATGAAATTCTATAATATTGAGATAAAGTATTTACCGTTAGACCATTAAACAAAACGAGATGGTAGTGATAGACTGATAGCTAAACTATATAGTTATGTTCGACCAAATATAGACGGTGTTGTGAGGTACGTGTTAAATATTGATAAGCGAGTCAAAGTAAGAGAGAATAGTATACTAAAAATGGAACCAAAAGTTACCTACCACTTTAAGAGGACAGGAGCCTTCCAAATCCACCCTTATTTTCTTACGTTTAGTTCCTTGATTCACTTGTGTTCTTATTTAGGTTATTGAGTTTATTCTCTTCTTTATAGGTGCATTTACATAAATCTTCGTATACATATTATTTACATATTTTTTTAAATGTTTTTTTAATAGTTTTATAAATCATACATTAAAAACTTGTGTTTGAAAAAATATGTAAATATTGATGTGTATATAGAGATGTATGTAAATCTCCCAAGCTCGTTTTGTTCACTACCTAGCCTGAGCTCTTGGCGCTTGTAAGATCATTTCCTTCGTATTTCATAGCTAGTGAAAAGACAAGAATCACAAGAGTATAATTTATCACGTGGTTCCCTGAGCACGTTAAATAATTGCTCTAGTTTGTCATTTCTCATAACCAGTATTAGTACGTAACATTTTTAATTCATTGTTGGACCACCATAGACAAATGATCATCATGCTGGTGACATAAAGATCCTACCTAAAATAAAGACAAAATACCATAACTATACATGAAAAGAATAGTATGGTAATTGCAAATGCAAACTCATGCAAACATGTAGAGTGGAGGCCAGTCAACTCATTAAAAAGACATTTTAGCAAGAAGGCCATTGTCTTGATAAGTTGAGTCTACCATCTTTTTGCAAGTGCTTTGGTGACTAATCACACAACCATCTCAATAGCAACTCGTTTTGCTAAAAAGCGTCATACTCGTGTCTCACACAACTCGCTATTCATTCATTCATTCATTCATTCATTCATTCATTCATTCGTACTTATCCATAAAGATGACTAGATGAGTCGTGCTATTCTTTCAAACAATGTTGATGATGGCTCATGTTTCAACCAAGGAAAATATGAGTAAGAAAATGTTCAAACTGATTGACAAATTAATGTGATCCATTTTCTTCCAAAATCCTCTCCTCCTGAGTCGACGAGTTGTGCTATATATTATAACTGCTACATTATATATGCATTATGATCGGTATATTGGGCCTCAAACACAAATACTTTAAATACACAAATACTTTACATACTAGTATAATTAATTTAATAGCTACTAGCCTACTACACTGCTACTACTTTGAAAAAAGAAATCATATGCATAACTTCTACAGTTGACTAGTAAACTATAATGAAATTCATTCAAATAAAAAGTAAACTATAAGCAAAAAGAATAAAAACTCATAGAAAAGAATATAAAAGATGATGGATTGATGGTACTTCTGAATGCAGTCACAATTTGATTTAGGGAATCGAACTTTTAGGTTTGTCAGTTAGCGTAATAGTCAAACAAGAAAATACAGTATATCAATATATATATAATAGTAGTATTGTATACCAAATTTGGTGCCCTAAAAACTTACAATAACCTACTACCCGATTTTATTTTGATATATGTTTTTTTTATCTTAATGTTATACCGTGAAAAAAAAAAAAACTTACTTGTCTAATACTTTAAAATTATTCTAAATTTTTTTCAAAATTTAATTTATTAACGAAAATTCAAAACACTCCTAAATTATGTAACACGTTACAAAACTACCATATACTTTTACTTTTTACAAATTTTTATATTATAAACCTTATTTATCAATTGTCAAATAAACATTATACTATATAACCATCATTGATGTGTTTTGGGGAGCCGACACTGTTTTGAAGCTGCCTTTTGGAGGATTGCCTTAAGGGAGTGCGACGGCTTGAGTGCGTTGTGGAGCCACGGCTTGAGCCAACACAGTAAACATGTCGAGCTGAGCTGTCAGCTTGAAAGGATCAAACAATTATTAGTGCTCTTTTTCCTTAGTGGGATCTCTATTAATTTGCCACTTAATTTGGGAGGTGAATTACATGTTTAACACATGTGTATTGGATTAATAGGTGTGTTTTCCAATAACTTACCACTTAATTTTTAGGTTAGTTCTTTGCTTAACATGTATGCTCCATTATCGGTATGATTAGCTATATATAACATAGATGGAAGGTTCGTTGGGGATTTCTAAAAGTGGTGGTTTATCAATCTTCTCATGCAATTTTCTTTTAGGCATTGACGAGTAGATTTTCGAAGCTTCGTTTGGAGTTGTTTTGGTTCTTGTTATATGTTTGAACAACCTTTTTAATTTATGCCTTTGATATGGTTGTATTTTTAAGCATGTAACCATGTAATGTACTTTGACTGTATCGGGTTTTGTTTGTAATCAGGGGTAAGAGAATTTGTGAGAATAGGTTACAGATATTTTTTGAGTTGGAAGGTGTAACCATGTAATGTGCTACAACTCTATCATGTTTTTTTTACAATCAGGGTTATTCACGAGAAAAAGTTCGAAACTTCCTTTGTAGTGGTTTTTGGTTGCAGGTGTGTTTAAACAGTTTTTTTATATGCTTCTTCAATGTGCGTGTTGTTTGGAAGGTGTAAGCCTCTAATGTGCTTTGACTGTTGGATGTTTTATTTGCAGTTAGGGTTAGAAATCTTCTTCTTGCCATTAACGAAAAGAATTTTGCAGTTTCCTTTACAAGTATGTTTAAACATCTTTTTATGCTTCTTAGGTGTGGTTGTAGTTTATGCATCTTCAGTGTCGAAATTCGGTTTATGTTTGGAAGGTGTAAGTATGTAATTTACTTTAACTATTTGATGTTTTGTTTGTTACAATTTTTTGGTTTGTTAGTGCATTAGGTGTCTTATGTTTGAGTGATTGGAGTTTACAGAAATGGGGATTGGGCAAGTTTACTTTTAAGTGTTTTGTGTGATTGAATGTTACACATATAGTTGATGCTTTGTTTGTTGCAATTTTTATCATGTTCATGTGAATGAATGCTAAACATGTTGGAACTTATTGTTGAACCGTTTTGTTAAATCTGTGGTGCACAATATTGTTGTTGGTGTGTATGTGCTTTGTTTTAACCGTTTACTAGTTGTTGTCACAGGTTCTCCATGTACTTATTGAATGATTAGTTTTTGTATGTTTTATGATACAAATATTAAGTGGATGGTTGTTTCATAGTTTGGGTTTAAACTCCTTTTTGGTATTTTGTTGTTTTAGTCTCTTTACTTATTAGCCTCATATTCCTTTGTCTGATGTTTGTTTTGCAATTGCAGCTTTGCACATGATGATTACAAAAGTGCATGTTTAGTTTTGGGTTGTTTTGTGAGGCGAGGTTTGGGTTTATGCTTTTTTTAGTTCATCTTTGTTTACTTGATGTTAGTTTTCGGAATTTGCAGAAGATCAACCTGGACTTTCTCCAAAATAAAACTTCCCGAAGGACTAAAATTGGTTTTTAAACAGAAAAGGGATGATGGCCGCCAAATAATGTGAAGAATAGAATTATTAAAAATTCCTCGCATTTGTTGTGGGTAAGAATTGCAAATAGTTTTATTATTTGAATCGTTACATGATTGCTATTCTTTTTGTTATGCAATTTTTGATGCCTTTTATTGCCATTGTTGTTTTTTTTGTACTAACTATTTCTATTTAATGTTGTCATTAGAATGACACAGACTAATATTATGTAGCTTAATCCTTAGGATCGACACATGGTCTTAGAAGCCGCAATGTATCGTAGATGGATAGCATGGAATGTCCCCAAGCCACAACCGCTTGGCTATTGTTGTATATTGCTTGACAGATACATATGTTTAATAAATTTAAATATGTAATGCCCATGTGAATTGTTAGTACCTATGTTAAAATGTGTTAATGTGCATAGGGCAATAGTATACAAGCAAACATGAATCTTAATGATGTTGAATACTTTATTTCAATCCTTGAACTTGGTCCAGCGTACATGATTTCAGATTTTAGTTGCAAGCCAACAAACAAGTAGCATCAGACTCTTGAAAACAGGATGAGTCTTAGGTTGGGGAGACACACAAAGTTTAAAAACATATCGGCAACTGCTCTCCCAAAACCATTATCAAATTTTTGTTTCATATAATCAGCTTGATTTCAGGATAACTCAGCCAGAAAAACAGGGTAAATTTCATCACCCTCTTCTAATAGGTAACGCATGGCTATATTCTTCTTTATTTGTAAACGAAAAGCATATCCTAATTCTGCTTTATGTTTACAAATTATATAGGTGTGTTAGATTAGTTGGAAAGTACTTATTTTGGAGATCCATGTAAAAGGAAAACTGTTCGAAAAAAAATTGACATTGAAAATTTGGAATAAGTGGTTTCGTGAACTTGGCAAATTTTCAGTATAAAATGAGAAACTTATTTTTGCTTTTTTGTCTACTAAATTTGTCACATGAAACACTGAAAATATCACTGAATTTACAATGTGAGATGACATGGCTCGAGAGTTTGACATGCGTTTGATTGAAAGGGTGGAGAGTCCCATGATTATTTTTGTAAGCTCATGTAGAGTGTCGCGGTACAGAGGCGTTTGCTTAATATTCAATGTAGTTAAGGAACATTTTCTCAATGAAAGAAGTATGTGTTTATAGAGTTTGTCATTGACATTACAAACTTACAGTTATCTGCCACACCGACAACTCCCTACTACTTGAATATGGATATCCTAGGAATTGAACAGTCTCTGGCCAAGTAAGTAGCATGCATGATAAGGATTTAAAAGGTACACTTTTGAGGGGTCATTTAAGCCCTTAATTGATCACTTTTGTATCCGTTACTACTTAATTTCGTTCCTTTTCACTTTTTAGGTCTCTTGAAGGCAAATTGCTGGAATGACACTTATTCTGACGAAAAGGCGCGGCTATACGAAGAAAATGGCCAAAGTCAATAATCGAGACACTCAAGCTGCTGGAATTGAAGGGGACGGCGTCATGGCTTAAATGCGACACCATCGCGACACATCTTGAGACGACTCAGAGAGCAAATTGGTATTTTACAAGTGACGGCATCAGGTTTAAAAGAGTAGGGCGTCGCAACTCAGACGACCTAGATTTGGATCCCAACGGCGTCAAAGGTTGAAGCCGACGCGTCACAAGCATAAAGTGACACCGTCACAAAGTTGACGTGGCCAAGACGAAACCCTAAAGGCGGTGACCTGACGGCGTCACAATTAAATAATGACGCCATCGCATATTGTATGTAACCACCCGCATCTTCTGGCTATTTTTCACTTTCAAGAAATTACTATTCACTTTTACTATTCACATTTCTATTCATTTTCACTATTCATCCGTAAAATTTTTATTTTACATTCTCGTAAAATAAATTATTTTAGTAATACCCTGAGAATTCGACAATCGTTAGATCATCTTCGCAAAATTTATTAAGAAAACATCGTTATAAAGTTTCATTTTGGTCGGTCCACCGTTTAAACATCACGCGCTTAACAAAAATCAACTCGATAATTTTCCTCACATCGATTAATTTTAGATCACTCATGATTAATTTGAGAATTTTAAAATTCATTTTTATGTTACCAAATAAACCTCATGCTGCGCTGACAAAACTAAACTTACGTTTTAAACAATTTACTTACATCCAGACTTAACGATTCTTGCACTGTGTTTCTAATATGTTTTTCACGAAAAGTAAAACATATTTTCCTCCTCCTTTGACCATAAAGGAATTAACCTTGTACGTTCTACATTTTTGCATAAATCGCGTAACTTTTAAACTTCACAAATAACTGTTAAGTAATCCCGCGTATGACGAAAACCACATTTCGACATCTCGTATCACTTTTAGACTAATTTTAGTCTACTCAAAATAAATTAACGGTCGTTTCCCTGAAATTTCGTTCTTTTCTGAAAAACTGCGAATTCGCGCTTTTGACCAGATTTCGACTTTAAGCGTTTTGCACTCAATGAGACTTATCACTCATTTTATATTTTTAGATGGAGTACAATGATGAGTCTCATAATTCTCAGTAAGTTTCGTATTTTTACGATACCCGATTTTACGTTTTATGGCTTAACGACTTACGATTGGCATCTAGCGGAAACAAAACTTACTCTAAACTCAATATAAGACCAAAACTTATCTTCTAAGACGTTAGTGGCAAAATCCTAACCATGGTTCATTTAGATCATTACAAGTGTCCTAACTTAACCATGGTTAATATTTAACCCAATATATGGTTAACCAAACTTACCCTCCTATAAATAGGAAGTAAAATACATCCTAAAGACCTTCACATAATGATTTTGGTCGTTCATACCCTAAAACATTCACATCTTCCATCATTTGATCTATAAACTCCAAGTTTATGCAAGGAAGTTCCAAAGATCAAGCTACTACATCAAATCTCTAGCAAGTTTAAGTGATCTTCTTGACTTTAGATCCACTCAAGTCACTTAGTACTTCATCACCAACTTTTCAAGTTTTCAAGGATGCCAAGGTGTGGAAAGCTAGCTCAATCCGAAGTCTTAAGCGGTCAATCAAAGTCCTATCCTTACTAAGTTACTCCTTTCTTATTGAAAGCCAAACGTTGTAAGCAACTTATCACCACCATCATCTCATATTTATTTTCATAATATTAACTATTTCATGCTATATATATAGTTACTATGTTGATTCATGATGTACATATACTCAATCACTTGTTTTAATTCACATATTGTCATAAAAGTAACAAACTAGTGAACTAGTCATATTCTACACATTTGAGACCATTAAAATCAGAACCTATGGACTTTCTAACTTACATACTATGGTAGACAAGATAAAAAGGTAAACATGGCAACTTGAATCACCCAAAATGGACAAACGAGTCAAAAGTTATAAGCAAAGAAGTTAGCGAAACCTAAACGCCAAAATCGCCATGTGAAGGCGCTTTTGGTTCTCGCTTTTTAAAAGTGGTATTTCGGTCCGAATCATCAAAAGTTAAAACACGAAAGTTTCCCGGAACGATGTTTTCTTTCTATTTTAAAGAAGCTCGGACCTTGAAAACGCTTAAACAGGCCATTAATTTTTAAAAACAGAAACTGCCCTATATTTAGTCTCATAACTATACTTTTGTCACAACTAAAAGAAAACCAAGATGCCTAATGGCCATAAGACAAGACCACAACTACGGCTAAGGTCAAAGCTAAGTCTTAAGACCATGTTAGTCAAGACCAAAGTCACGGCAAGGCCATGGCTAAAGCCTTAAGGCTTGTTTACCCAAGACCGTTAACTAAGGTGATCATATTTATGAAAACGACGAGAACTTGTAAAAACTAGATACTTATTAAAAACATGATAAACTTTATGTTATAACAATCTTCACTTAAAGCATATGTTGTATCTACTAAGTGCTACAAAAGTAGGGAGCTTCATGTGAGGGATTTCATTTGAGTAAAACGTATCGACGAGTTGTTGGATTAATGATTTAAAGTGTCCTAGCTCCTCGAACGTTTACTGCATGACCTCTGAATTATGATGGCCCTAACGGTAGTACGATATCTATAAACTAAATACGTTTTCACATATCAAAGATCTTTCTATAAATATCAAATGATAATTGACTACATCATGATCAACATAGGAGTATATATAGGATGGTTTATGTTTCCTTAAACATTATTCCAAACTTAAGTCGCAACATTTCATTTTTAGGTTGCACGTAGAAGTCTTCCGACTTATCCATCTCATCCGTTAGTACTTAACATCATCAACTCTTGGTGAGTTCATAGCCCGACTTTCTATTACTTAATTGTTTTACAAACCCTGGAAGAGATACATGCTTTATTTTAAACCCAACACATTGCTTTCAAATCAGATACTTATCTCGATTATTTTACTTGCACTAAGTTACCGCATTTGCCAAACTTAAGTCCCTAAATCATGAATCATTAATCACGAGTGAAGTGAGCGCGAATATTGTGGATAGATCTATCGGGATTGACGAATCCCGTTTATTTGACCAGGTTCGGTAAACAAACGCACTATATTTGAGTACATTAGGTAAAAAGGCAAATTTTACCTACTTGGGGCACGTATAAACAGTTTCACCAATTAATTTTGGAGCAAGTTAACGCCTTGATTGCATGATGCTTAGTGAATAATAACTGTTTTGTTTTCAAACTATTGGTGTGAATTTATAACTCACACTACAAACATAATGTGTTCAACCATTTAACAAACTCTATGAATCTCACTCAACCTTTGTGTTGACATTTTTAAGCATGTATTTCAGGTCCATAATGTCGGAAGCTGGCACGGAAGGGCAAGATCAAGAAGGCTATATAGATAAATAATTTATCATTCACAAAACATCAAAAACTTTATATTGATGTGTTTTGTAATCAATGGAACCAACTGGGACCTATTTTGTAAACTCTGATATATTTGAATGATAAAGCCTTTTTAAAACGACTCTTTTAGAGATCGTTTTCTATTATTATGACTATTGTGCCATCAAGTAATACCCAGTTTGAATTCCACTGCGTATCACGAAATTGGGGGTGTTACAGATTGGTATCAGAGCCATAGTTATAGAGAAACGAGTCTAAATTAAGACTTAAACTATAACTACTTTTACAAACAAAAACATTTTATAGCCTTCCGTTCTCCGTGCCTTCCATCCTCCAGACGATTATGGACTTTCAAGACATGTTATAATAACATGAACATATAAGTATATTGATATATACACTTGAATTATTTAAAGCATTCTCCTAAACATTACAATTATTTTAACATCATAATACTTATTGTAGATTTCATGTCTTCTTCCGCCTACCCCATTATTATCCCGTCAGACTCAGATATTGAGGAAACTTTTTCATCTACCAATGCGCATGTATCACTAATGTTACCGACCTATACCCCGACATCTCCGAACTACTCTTCATCATCAGACGATAATTTCTATCTTATTGAAGCATTAACCTCGTCTCAAGAAACTACTACTTTTCCATCACCACCACCACCATTTCCATTTTTCATCCCTACATGTGATGAGTGGATAGTACCACGACCATTCATTGTGGATAGTACCACGACTACCATTGATTCAACAAGAATGTCTATTTGTTAATACAAATATCGTCATTAAACGTTATTTATATTTTTGATCTTTGCCTAAGTTTTGTTAACGATAAAAGTAAATTTAATTTATAAAAGCTTAAAGCTTGTCAAGTTTATTAGATATTAAAACAAGCTTTCTCAAACAATATATTCATCATTCAAGCATTTACATTTATGATTAGTAACATCTTGATATGACTCTAATCATTATGTATGATAGTAGTTTGTAGAATGTGTTAGGTTCTTAAACCAAACACTACTTAAGCATTTGCATATTTCTATTAATAGTAATACAACATTTGACATCATGTATTACATCATGGAGATCATTGGAAGATTCCATTAGATATTTTGTGAAGATTTGTACTTCATATCTTGCACAATCTTACTTAGATAGAGTTGACTTTAGGCAAAATGGCACATGAGTCAAATGAGGTACTTTCCACTCTTCTTATTCTTCTATAGATGATGATACCTTGCAAAACAATATAATCAATTGTGCGAGCTAAGTCAAAAATCATAACTAAAATAAATTTCTAAAACCAAAAGGAGTTTTTGGAAAATGAGGTATACGAGTTAAAAGAAAAGCAAAACGCCTTGAAAAGGAAAAGCAAATGACAATGATTGTAAATCATGTCAAGAGCTTAATCTTGAAATAGAAAAACTAAAGCTCACACAAGAAGTTTTAATAGAAAATAATTCTAAGTTTAAAAGGTTTAACAAGAACATCGCCTTGCCGATGAAATAGTTAAAATCCATAAAACACCGTGAGACAGGAATGGGCTAGGTTTTAATGAAGTATTAATCTCAAAGAGTCAAAACAAAACGTCGAAGGACTAACATTCCGTCAAAACTCGTCATGAAGACAAGACGGACTAGACGGAACCAAAATAAGGGTTCCGTCCACAGTAAAATGGTACCGCTGGTACTTCAACAGTAATGTAATGTTCGCAATACGGACCGTGATCAATTTGTTAAAATAACAAAGAAAACCAATGATAATGTTAAACTAAAACCACCACTATATCGAGTAGGACTCGTTAAAATGAATTTAGATCAAAACTACTCAACAACGATATAAAACTTCTTTGCCAAACGCCTTTCCTAAGAGCAACCACAACGCTCAACCTAACTACCAACACAACGGTTGGAATCAAAACTTTCCTAAACCATATCAAACTCCAGATTACATGCCATGGAACTCTTACCCATCATTTCCATACATGAATCAAATAAATGGTATGTTTAACCCAAACGGACCCATGAGATATTGGGGACCAAATGTTTGAGTTATTTGCTTCTTAGGTATGCTTGAAAGTTGGATTGGAACCTCGATGAATGGATAAAAGATAGTGGATGCTCACGACACATGACGGGCAACAAAGTCTCTTCTCATCATACCAAGAGTACGACGGAGGTAATGTCACTTCGGTAGCAATCAAAAGCAAAATCATTGGCAAAGGCACGATTGCTCATAACTCTAACTATTGAAAATGTTGCTCATGTGGATAGGTTAGATTTAATCTACTTAGTATTAGCCAACTATGTGATAAAAAGTATAAAGTACTATTCGATGAAAATGGTAGTAAAATACTAAAGATGGCATCACCATAGCTAAAGGAGTTAGGAAAATAACATATACGCCATGAAAATAGATAAAACATATAATGACAAACTTTGCTAACAACATTAGACGATAGCTCATCTCTTTGGCATAGACGCTTAGGTCACGCTTAATATGAGACTTATACAAACCTATCTTCAAAAGAGTTGGTTAGAATTTACCAAAACTAAAATATGACCAACACTTTTGTGACGCTTGCAAAATTGGTAAACAAACACATAGTAGTCACAAATCTAAAATATGGTGTCCACATCTAAGTTGTCTAGAATTATTACATATGGATTTGTTTGGACCATCCGCTATAAGAAGCTATGGAGGCAACTTATACACTTTGGTCATAGTAGATGATTACTCAAGGTTTACTTGGACGTTGTTTTGAAAACCAAAATGAAGCTTTGATAAATTTGAAATACTTAGCAAGAAAATTCAAAATCTTCTAGGTGTCAAAATTGTGTCGATCCGAACGGATCATGGTCGTGAATTTGACAACGAAACTCAATTTGGAAACTTTTGTGATACAAATGGTATAACACATAACTTTTCCGCCCACGAACACCTCAATCAAATGGAGTAGTAGAACGAAAATAGAACAATTCAAGAAATGAGTAGAACAATGCTTAATGAACAAAACATTCCTCAAAAGTTTTGGTGTAACGCCTGACACTTCTACATATATTTTAAATAGAGTCCTAATACGTCCTTTCCTAAACAAAACACCATATGAACTTTATAAAGGTAAAAGCCAACATTAGGATATTTTAAAGTCTTTGGTTGTAAATGTTTTATTCTTAATACTAAGGATTATCTCACCAAGTTTGACCCAAAGTCTTATGAAGGTGTATTTCTTGGTTACTCTCAAACTAGTAAAGCTTACATTGTTCTAAATAAAGAAACAATGATAGTCGAGGAATCGTTGAACATAACATTTGATTTAAAGTCCACCTCCTCTAAGAACATCATAATACTTATTGTAGATTTCATGTCTTCTTCCGCCACCCCATTATTATCCCGTCCAACTCAAGGACTCGGATATTGAGGAAACTTTTCATCTACCAATGCGCATGTATCACTAATGTTACCGACCTATACCCGAGTGCATCTCTCGAACTACTCTTCATCATCGACGATAATTTCTATCTTATTGAAGCATTAACCTCGTCTCAAGAAACTACTACTTTTCCATCACCACCACCACCATTTCCATTTTCATCCCTACATGTGATGAGTTGGACCATTCATTGTGGATAGTACCACGACTACCATTGATTCAACAAGAATGTCGCATGAGCACTATTTATCTTTTGTACTTCTAAACTGATTAGACTCAGTTAGAAAAATCAATGTAATCCATGTAATAGCTAACGGTAGTAAAACGTTGTAATTACTAAACTGAAAGTTTCAGTTAGTAAATTTTGAAGAAATTTGTAATAGGTTTCGATTTTGTAAATCAATCAACGTTATATGATTAAAACTACTGTTTTATGCTATCGTGTGTTATGATTTAAACCTCCAATGTTATTATCCTATCGTTCCAGTCAAAAAAATCGTGCTTATTTTACCAACTCTCCACTTACAAAATATCTTTTATATAATAGAATCATGCCGCCAAAGAAAGCTAAAGCACTTCAATCAATGACTCCAGCTGCTATTGAGCGAATGATTACTAAATGAGTGAATGCGGCAATTAACGCTGAACGAGCAACCGCCAAATCAAACTGCCACGCCACCAAGCCGCCATCGCCGCCAAGCTTACCGCTGGCCGCCGCCGAAACCACCGCAATAAACCGCCGTACTACCGAAGTCGCTTAGGCTTGCCGCAGCCTAATGCAACTAGAGGTTGCTCATACAAAGAATTTATGAGTTGCAAACCCACAAACTTCAAGGGTTCGTATGAGCCGTGGTTTAACTCACCGGTTTGAAAGAATGGAGTCTCAGATTCTCAATCAAGAATGCATCGAAGTGACAAAGTTCAATATGCCACTTGTACACTACTAGATCATGCATTATCATGGTGGAATGCAATTGCTCAACCAATGGGCATCACAAATGCTTATAAAATCTCTTGGGTTGCTCTAAAGGGTTTAATGATCAAGGAGTATTGCCCTCGTAGTGAAGTACAGAAGTTGGAAGTGGAAAACTGGAACCACGTACTCAAAGGTGTTGACATCGCAACTTACAACCGCCGATTTCAAGAATTGGCGATACTATGTCCATCAATGGTTCCAACAACCAGAAAGTCGTTAGAGAGATATATCCGGGACTTACGCCTATCATTCGTGGAAACGTGACATCGCTTGATCCAAAGTCACTGATGATGCTATGCGAATGTCTCAAATCTCATGGATCAAGCGGTTCGAGCAGGGCTATCCAGTGACGTAATCTCAATAGAACACTACCACCAACAACATCAACTACAAGAATAACAACGACAATACCAACAACAATAACAACAACAAACAACAATGGATAACAACCAAAGAAATACTTCCAACAACCAAAACCGCAACACCCAATACCATCAAAGAACAAAACACAAGACAAGAAGCCTCAACGGCTTATGTTGAGCACCACCCAGAGGCAATTATGGTGGAACCTACCCACAAAGGTAATAAATGCAACTATCATCATATGGGTCCCTGCCCAGCCATGTGCAGCAAGTGTCAAAAACTAGGACATTCTACTAAAGATCGTAAAAGCGATGCCATGGCTACCTAAGTAATACAAAGCCAATAGTTTCATGCTTCGGTGTGGAGAAAAAGTGGCACTATGAGATAATTTCAAACCGTGGGCCAACAAGACGGAGGTGCTCGTGGTAGAGCCTATGTTATGGGCAACGGTGAACCTCAACAAGACCCGAACGTAGTCACGGGTACGTTTTCACTCAATAACCTTCTTGTTAGGGTCTTATTCGATTCCGTTGCTGAAATGAGCTTTATATATTCCACAATTGCACCTTTACTTAATATGGCACCAACCACTATGGATACTCACTATAGTATTGAATTAGCCAATGGAAACTTAGTAAACACCAAAACTGTACCCTCACCTTTTTAAAGGAGCATCATCATCAAGTAACAATTAAATCACGAGGACGTGATTTCTCCAACGGGGGGAGACTGTAACCACCCGCATCTTCCGGCTATTTTTCATTTTCGAGAAATTACAATTCACTTTTACTATTCATATCTACTATTCATTTTCACTATTCATCCATAAGATAAATTATTTTAGTAATACCCTGAGAATTCGACAATCGTTAGATCATCTTCGCAAAAGTTATTAAGAAGACGTCGTTATAAAGGTTCATTTTGGTCGGTCCACCGTTTAAACATCAAGCGCTTCACGAAAATCAACTCTGATAATTTTACTCACATCAGATTAATTTTTAGATCACTAATGATTAATTTGAGAATTTTTAAAATTTATTTTTATGTTACCAAATAAACCTCACACGACAAAACTAAACTTACGCTTTAAAAAATTTTACTTACATCCGATATAACGATTCTTGCACGTGTTTCTAATATGTTTTGACACTTTTACATTTTTTGAAAATTCAAACATATTTCCTCCTCCTTGACCATAAAGGAATTAACCTTGACGTTCTACATTTTGCATAAATCACAGAACTTTTAAACTTCACAAATAATCAAGTTATCCCGCTGTATGACTAAAACCACATTTCGACATCTCATATCACTTTTAGACTAATTTTAGTCTACTCTAAATAAATTCACGGTCGCTTCCACGAAATTTTGTTCTTTTTAAAAACTTCGACCACGCTTTTGACCAAAGATTTGGAGCTTTAAGCAAATTTTGCACTCAATGAGACTTATCACTCATTTTATATTTTTAGATGGAGTACAATGATGAGTCTCACCATTCCTGCAAGTTTCGTATTTTTACGATACCCGGTTTTACGTTTTATGGCTTAACGACTTACGATTGGCATTTAACGGAACCAAAACTTACTCTAAACTCAATATAAGACCAAAACTTATCTTCTAAGCCTATTCACATGTTGTGACCGCCTCTTAGGGGGGGATTCATCATGTTGGTGACAAAATCCTAACCATGGTTCATTTAGATCATTACAAGTGTCCTAACTTAACCATTGTTAATATTTAACCCAATATATGGTCAACCAAACTTATCCTCCTATAAATAGGAAGTAAAATACATCCTAAAGACCCTCACATACTGATTTTGGTAGTTCATACCCTAAAACATTCACATCTTCCATCATTTGATCTATAAACTCCAAGTTTATGCAAGGAAGTTCCATAGATCAAGCAACTACATCAAATCTCTAGCAAGCTTAAGTGATCTTCTTGAGTTTAGATCCACTCAAGTCACTTAGTACTTCATCACCAACTCTTCAAGTTTGTAAGGATGCCAAGGTGTGGAAAGCTAGCTCAATCCGAAGTCTTAAGCGATCAATCAAAGTCCTATCCTTACTAAGTTACTCCTTTCTTATTGAAAGCCAAAAGTTGTAAGCAACTTATCACCAACATCATCTCATCTTTATTTTCATAATCTTAACTATTTCATGCTATATATATATATATATATATATATATATATATATATATATATATATATATATATATATATATATATATATATATATATATATATATATATATATATATATATATATATATATATATATATATATATATATATATATATATATATATAGTTACTATGTTGATTAATGATGTACATATACTCAATCACTTGTTTTAATTCACATATTATCATAAAAGTAACAAACTAGTAAACTAGTCATATTCTACACATTTGAGACCATTAAAATCAAGAACCTATAGACTTTCTAACTTACATACTATGGTAGACAAGATAAAAGGTAAACATAGCAACTTGAACCACCCAAACGGACAAACGAGTCAAAAGTTATAGGCAAAAGAAGTAAGCGAAACCTAAACGCCAAAACCGCCTGTAGGTTGCTTTTGGTTCCGCTTTTAAAAGTGATACTTCACTCGAATCATCAAAAGTTAAACACGAAAGTTGTCCGAACGACGTTTTCCTTCAATAGTAAAGAAGCTCGGACCTTGAAAACTCTTAAACAGGCCATTAATTTTCAAAAACAGAAACTGCCCTATATTTAGTCTCATAAGTATACTTTTGTCACAACTAAAAGCAAACCAAGAGGCCTAATGGCCATAAGCCAAGACCACGGCTACGGATAAGGTCAAAGCTAAGTCTTAAGACCATGTTAGTCAAGACCAAAGTCACGGCAAGGCCATGGCTAAAGCCTTAAGGCTTGTTTACCCAAGACCGTTAACTAAGGTGATCATATTTATGAAAACGACGAGAACTTGTAAAACTAGATACTTATTAAAAACATGATACTTACTAAATATCCAAAGATAACCTTAGTGTTAAGTTTATAAATCATAAAGATTTCAGTGAGTCATTAACCTTAGGTAGCTTCAAAGAGTTAGGATAAACGATACCCTACGACCTTAGAAAACACAACACCTTAAGAATAAGGACGGGCAATTCAACCATCAATAGGAGATAACTAGGAGTAATAACATCTAAGTAAACACATTTTAATCATCATAAGAGCACACAACAATATACATAAACTACACTCACCTTAGCTTAGTTAATTAGATAATTAGAATAGTAGAGTAATCGTTGAGATACCAACGCCCAAATCCAATAATTGATATTCGTAATTTCAATTTTCTAAAAACATAAAAAGATATAAAAAAAATCTTCCTCAACCCCAACCTTAGCGTAGTAATTTCTCACTAGCATTCCTATTCCCTAGAGAACGATATCAATTCCCTAGGCTTACCCAATACTACACTACAACGATTAGGTTCATCGCCTAGGCGTGCTGAAAAACTTGCTCGACGAAAAGGAAGTTCCTTTGACCCCAACGCTGCAGACGCAGATCAATGCATCGAATCGCCATGGCCTCGATAATGTTTTACCGACATTTCACAAGATAAAAGTTGACTATTTACATATGAATGTGGAACATGATGTGAAAAGAACTCAATGTTAACTCGCCACTTGCATGATGTAACACCGCTGAGGATCGAGAGAAAGAGAAGATGAGAAACCGTATTCTTTGGCGTTGTTGCTTCAACAAACCCTATAGAGCTACAAGGTCGATATTATGAAACAAAGGAACCTTAAACTTATATCGCATTATTATTTCTATTTTGGTTGTTTAGTCAAAAGTATTAAGGGTGTTTGGTATTATATTTTAGACAATACTTAGGTTTGCTTATTGTTACTGGTGTCGTTTCACTTGTGAAGAACCATACTTCATCATAATGATCAAGATATTGGTATTACACGTGATGCATCGAATGTACGGCAATGTCGAACGATAATGATGTCCGAGAATGCGAGATCATGGACCCTAGCAAGAGCCTCGTAGAGGTAAACTCCTAACAAATCAAGTGACATATTGCTGGAAAAAAATGATGCTCCCATTATGAATACTGGTTCTGAGCATACATGCACAACTTCAAAGCCGTTGTTTTGGATGAAACAGCAAAATATCTAATTTCTTCACTCCACGTGCAGATGATATCACAGGACATTAATGTCACAGATTGTTTAAGATGCTCGAAACACTCGATCCTCAACAAGGAAAAAAGTATCAGCGAAAATACTTGCGATCGAAAATAAGAAGAAGTGTATATTCTAATTCCATTTCAATACATCGAGCAAGATAGGATCAATAGATTTCACTCTAGATAATGTGTTGGTGTTACAATATTATCATTTACGATCTAATCAACAACACTATCGGTAGGTTAACACTCACCGCAACGCGCGGCCGGAAACTTTGTTCAAGACATTCGCTATACGTATAAATATGACGCCAAATACCGAATAAAACAAGCCCGCTACTACATTGCTTTTAAATCACGTACGATCTTAGAATTTACAATCATTTACTATGGTAAATGTTTGTACGCCAATAATGATGTAGGTTACATAAATTGGGGTGAGATTGTGAACAACAACTGCATTTGATCCAAGTGATAAGAAATTTGGTTCTAAGTATTAGAATCTTGCAAGATTCTAAGTATTAGAATCTTGCAAGCTTATATTTGAATGAAATTTTTGCAACTCCATTAGATAATTTCCACTTTTAAATGCTTTATACACTTTCACTAACTAGTTTTTAATTTTAACGTATATGACATTCTTTTGATATATGTAAACTTGATATTTATTTAGAATTACTAATATCATTTAAGTTGTTAAGCATGCCCAAGTTATACTTCATATACATTAAAATGATTTAACTTTTCGTTATTATAAGAATTAGATATAACAAGTGTCATGTGAGTAAGCATTTTCTTATACTATCAAACGAAAACAAAATGGAGAAACAAAAGTATTCGATATAGTCCGCAGTGAAGCGCGGTAGACCATTACCCTTGTTACGGATAATTGTAAGCAATTCCAATATTTATATTTTGCTATGAGGTCGCCAGATAGACAATCACTTTCCTTTCATTTTTTCCTTACAACGGACAAAATTAGCACAATCTATTCTATTCTAAAGACAAACAAGATTACAAAAACCTCTACTAAAAATTGCGCTCGCTGCACGTCTATTATTATATTCTTTTGAAGAACACCAAAACTTAAAAGGATAATTCTATTACACGACACGATAACAATACGAACCCGACACGAAGTTAAACGGCCGGCCGGAGATAAACACGTTGTAAAAACAGTCAACCCGTCTCGACCCGCTTAATAACGAGTGTGTTGGGTTGAGATGATTAAATACGCCAACTCGTTAACCCGCTTAAGATATGTTTTTAAAATAAAATATGTCTTATGGTGGATTAGGATTAAATGTATTTTTTTTTTTTTTTTTTTTTAGAAAGGCAACTCGATATGAATCCGACCCCCGAAACCCTCCATGCTGGGCCAGATCCCGGGCATCGAACCACTAGCGGTCAGCTGACCCTAGAACTCACCGTGTCTCACTGAAGAGGAAACCCCTGGTTCCATTTGTACCCCTTGCGAGGCTCGAACCCGGGGAAAACCCCTCCCCCAAGCTCTCTAAGGAACCCGGGTGGCCAACTGCGCTAAGGCAGCTGGTTAATTTGTTATTTACTTAATATGAGTGAATTACGACTCAGATATCATTGATATTGTCGAATAATTATTTATATGTAATTTTATCATTTTCTAAATCCTTATATCATTTTCAGATTTAAACTAATTCAATCGACAAACCACCAACCTTATTCATCTAGTGACCTATTTACTTAACCACAAAGTTAAACGTGTCACAAACCAAGTTATATGTGTTATGCAGTGTCCCAGGTTAGGATTGAGTTTCTTGGCACGATTAATAAATGGGTCGTGTTTGGGTAAAGTTTATATAAACTCACCAACCCGCCAACCCGAACAGGTCAACACGAACACGACTCGATTGCCACCCCTACAAAAAAAATAGGTTATATTTACACTACTTTTAGTGTTTTACGCGCATCACATCAGTTTTGGGCAAGTTTATAAATAGCGAGGTATGACGCGACGGCACGATCGCCCTCATGCCTTTCACTAAAAGTGTTTTCGTTTATAAACGCCAGATAAAGTGGCAAGACAAAATACGAAAATATTTATATATTCAAATCATATTTTATATATATCGAGATTACAAAAAGATGTGGCATAAGAAGGTATGGCGGTATGATGTGCCGGCATGATCAAACTTCACGCCTTTTCGGGCTTTTACTGGGACTTTTAGAATCATGGTTTTGGGTCATTAAGTGAAAAGATATAGTCGAGCCAATGGTCCACTAACAATAAATTTAACGGACTCAGCAACTTTCAAAGAATGAAACATGTGGATGTGTCTAGACTCTAGAGGCCCAATCCACTAACAAGCTTTTCAAAATTTCTAATACTGTAAATATATATATATATATATATATATATATATATATATATATATATATATATATATATATATATATGGGAGTCGGTATCCGTAGCCCAAAGGGTTGAAGTTAAAGGAAAAGACAAGCATTGTTAGTATAATAAGTTAGTTGGAGGTATAATTTATGTGTTCCTTAGTTTTTGTTGAAAGGCGTTTAAGCGAGGTGCAACATGAGGACGAGTTTTCAATGGGAAAAATGTTAAAGAATTTTCTTAGTTGATCGTATAATTTTTTTTTTTTTTTTTTTCTTCTTGGTGAGAAGTTGCACATAATCAAGCGATCTAAAATATGCCAAAACGTATTGTGTGTGTAATAATTTCCAAGTATCGATGAAGACTTTAATAGTTTAATAAGCTTTTATAAAGGCCAAGTATAGCATGAATTGGGCCTTTTCAACAAGCCTTTAAGAGGTCAACACATGATGATTTTTATATTATGCATTCCAGACGAAAACGGGTACTGTGCATAAAACGAAATCTTATAACGACATATCGCTTTGTTAAAAAAATTAATGGCTTATAAACGAAAAATAAGAAAAGTCAAGATTTGGAGATTAAACATAATGTTGAAACCCTGTTCGACCCGGTGGTCCAACCGTTGAACTGCTCCACGAAAAACGGTCGATGAACCGAGTCAACCCGATGGGTTGGGTAAAAACGGGTCAATTAAACCGGTCAACCCACCGGTTTGAGGCGCCCCTGGTGAACCCGGCTTATATGTATTAATAGTTTCTTTAAATATACGCTAACATTTCCTTTTTAGCTTCAAGCCACTTTTTACTTTTTGCTTTTCCTTTATATATCGGGCGGGTACCTTGTGACGATTAACCGAAAAATAGATCTCGATGAGACATGATTCACCAACAGACGGTTTTAACGGCCCTCTACGGTTCGCTTTCATATGGCTTTATTGGTTAATTAACCCATGGCATGACATTTGCTGGTTGAACCCGTTACTATCCGATTTTCAAAACTATATGATTATCAACTCATACCAGATAAAGTTTTACGCGATTTATTAATTTGTATAATGTGATATTAACATGTAATTTCATTTTATGGTGTTTTAAAATAACATTAATTAGTGTGTTTAATTATTTTATATTTTGAATTATGTTATAATTTGTTTAAATCAGACATCGCGAAAATTTATCAGACTTTTTAATAAGAGTGTTTTAATTAGTTGTTTTAAATTTAATATATATGTTTTTAATTGGTTGATAATTTGAATAAATTATTTTACTTTTAAGAATGGGTTGCTTTTAATAATAAGATAATTACACAATATATTTATCTCACTTTGACTTTCAACATTTTATTTTTTAAATTGACTGCTTTCTATTATATATGATAGATCGTGGATTACATAGAAGTTACTTAACTCGTGACTAAAATTTGTTAAATTTATGATATCAATTTTATTGTTTAATTAGGAATAAATTATGAAGTTCATCTGAGAGCAGGGAGTTAGAGTTGTTTTAAGGTGGGCGAAGCTGTCAATCATTTAGAGCCGCAAAAATTTTGATGGTCTAAAAAATTGTTTCGTTAACAATTATTTACATGTATATACATATTTTTCTTGAAAAAAAGGATGGACGAGAAAATATCTTAAGTAGATCATACGTCAAACGTTTAAATAACTAATTTGCATTATGCATCATATAAATTATAAAACGGTGACACTTTTTTAGTTACTTTAAGTTTTGAAAGCTTTAGTATTGATTTTTCTCCTAAGGCCTTCGAAAACTCAATGACGGCCCAGAGAGTAGCTGGTTTTCCCGAATAACGGTAAGATGGAGACAGCGATAGTAACTAGAAATCTAGAATATAGTCTGTCGATCAATAGTAACAAGTGTTTTTTTGTTCATTGACTTAATAATAGAACGATCAAGTGGAAACAAAAATCGAGCAACTACCATTAAACCTCCTTGACTTATAGAATTATGATTGCGTACACTGTTTAATATTGACAATCGAGATACAAATATGTATTAAAATTCCAACACAATAACTTACAAATTAAAATTATATCACCAAAAGTCATATAAAAACATTTAATAACATTGCATATTAATAGATGCTTACTATTTTTCTTAACAAAACTTTTTAAGTGTACATATAGGACTTAAAGTCGCCTTTAAAATGTCATCTTCAAAAGAAAAACGAAAATGAATAATTGAGAAAGATAAGGATTAAATAATAAGGTGTGAGGCGTAGAAGGCTTCATGTGAGCCTTTTTTTATGTGATAAGGTTTTTATTTTGTATGATTATCCTTATATTATTGTGGGACCCACTTCGGTAGGACCCCAGCCGCAACTGAGCACATGAGCTGACGTAGGCGGCTGCCAACCACCGCAAAAGGAGAGGAGTCGGTAGCGTATGAGATTTTGACGTTTTTTAGCTTCTCATGGTTTACCCTTTTAATTCTATGTTTTTTGCCAATTTGCCACTAGCCATCGGTTTCGAAATCGTTTTCCGTCTTTTTCAGTATGGAAAAACTTTCATCCCACCTATCTTTAATGGTCTGTGGAACTTTGTGAATCCATACCCCTTGACATGGCAAAGGGGAAAGAGACGATCGCAACGCATTTGATGCATAGCCCAATCACTTTTTTTTTGAGCTCGTGAAAGTATATAATGACAACTTCCATACACTCGTGCTCAATTGTATATTTTATATAATCTTTACATATGGTACGTACAGCGAGGATTTGGTTAAATGAGATGGCGATGGTCATATGTTAGATTTACGGCGTTCGATAAGGACCCCGAGATAAAAATGAATATCTATAGCCGGGGATGGAGAAGATGGCATTGCTCTTATCACCAAACGACCGTAGATTTATAGGACGATTTAGGGTCAGACTCGACACGCCGATGTGATCTAATGTTTGTGGATGATCTAATTGGTCTTGGATGGACCACGCGCGATCATCCTATAAAGAAGAAAAGAATGACACGCGACGCCAAGCCCCTACTAACTGGTTATCGGATCTTCAGAAGATCCTCATATATTAGCGAATACTCGCACTACCTCGTAGCGAATGAGGTCGCTACATGGCATTGCCACAGAACGATTTTGGGGATAAGCTCTCGTCTATCCTTTCCCTGAGTTAGTTTTCCAAGCAAAGACACTTGTGTTCGATCAACGCTTGCCGAAGTCGACTTTCCAAGCGACGTTTGTTGGGCTTTTGGCCTTGGGTGCCGGTTATAGTCGTATGGGCTTTGACCATCAAGGTAAAACTTCTATAAGCTATCAAGTTCCCTCAATCCATTGACATAATATTCATATGATATGATGATGGACTTCATTGTCCCCAAATGCTTTCGTTATTTAGCAAGAATGGGACGCTTCCTGTGGCACGCTGACTATTGCTCGCTTGGGAACGAATTTGTTTTGCACAGCTATCGTTATTCACGTAATATCCCCATGCGTCAGAGGCATTAAATGTTAATCAGTCATTGTCATTCTGGTCCTGTAAGTTTTTTTATCTAGGGATGGCTTGGATTTTGACTTAACTGTTTGTGGAAAACTACAAGGGGGGGGGGGTTGAATAGTTTTACCAATTAAAACTTCCTTTTTAATATTTAGATCGACTTATGTCAATCTATTTGGATGTGTATGTTGGATGTTGAACAAACATATATATAAGTATGTAATGAAAAAATAAGAGTAAGAAGCACAAAACCACAATGCGAGTATTTATAGTGGTTCGCCATAAGGACACCTTCCTTGCCCTACTCCACCCTCGAGTCACCTACTGATAGTTCGTAATCACTACACCAACTCCTTATGGCGAGAAGCCTTCACAACGTCGCCTACCCTTTTTCTGCTAAAGGCTAACCACCGGGTTCTTTTCACCCAAGGTGAACCACACCTACACAACGCCGCCACCCTTTATTAGTACTAGGCTAAGTACCTAGTTCTTTCACACCAGGTGAACCACACCTACACAACGTCGCTTACCCTTTATTAGGTACTAGGCTAAGTACCTAGTTCTTTCACACCAAGGTGAACCACACCTACATAATGTCGCTTACCCTTTATTAGGTACTAGGCTAAGACCTAGTTCCATTGCAATGGAGGAACTACTACCCAACACCGCACTAACGACTAATCCCAAAGGAGATCAACTCCTTTTACAACATCATCAAGGATATCAATATCCTTGGATCTAGTACTAATCTATCTTGTACATCAAACACACCATATCGAATGTACATCTAAGGCACCTTTCAAGAATGCCTTTAACTAGATCTTCAAGACACTCTTCACTAATGTCTTGTGTCTTGACTTCTAAGCACCTTTCACTAATACTTCTAGTCTTGACTTCTAAGCACCCACCACAAGTGCTTATGATATGGATGATAGATACCCTTCACTAATATCTTCGTCTTGACACTTGAGACACCTTTCACAAATGTCTTTAACACTTCTTAGGAAAATAAAAACAATCATCAACAAGAAGACTTCAGTAATCTTGATGATGATGAAGCATGACAACTCATGGTCTTGAGCTTGCTCGGCTTCAAATGTGGTAATCTCGCCTTTAAGAGGAACCTATAAGATCACACAAAAACAAAACTACAAACATAGATCTCTTGGATCTGAGGTTGAGAGTTTTTAACTCAAGGGAAAGTATGTTGGAAAGGTGAGTACAATGAAGAAATGGCTCACTATTTATAGAAGAAAATCTACTGCTCCTCGATCCCACGGATCCCTCCCACAAGGATCCGCCTAGTGTAAACCTAGGATCCATGGACGCCCTCTTTACCCATGGGTATTTTGGTTATGGGTCATGAGTTACGGGTCATGGGTTATGGGTTGATCCACGGGTCTTTTGCTAGATACAATGTATCTCTCGAGTGCAATGCACCTAGTCACACGGTATGGGTCAATACTACGGGTTATGGATATTATCCATATATGATATAAGCATGATGTCATGCAATGGGTTATGGGTCAAGCTCTATGGGTCATGGGCTTTGGGTTGTACCTAACTATATTCAATGTATTTTGTCAATGAGTTGTGATACTTAAGTTTCTACCCATTTATATTACCCAATATACTACATACTAGTTATGTGTATATTTTACCCAAATATGTAAACACTAGTAGTTGTACATATGTAATATTAAATCATAAAATCACTTATACTTGTTTTAGTGTTTTATGTGAAAATGTGAATATGTTAGAAACTATTAGTTCAAACCATTTACGTATTTTATTTGTTTCGTTAAAATGATTCTACGTTTGTTATCGACAAAACATTAGAAAATCGTAAAATATAAATAAACATTTTACGCTTATTTGTATTAACACTCGCTTTTTATACGCTAATATTCTCTTTCCTCTTTGATTGTCGTGATAATCATTTCAAAAGTTTCAAATTAAGCGCTGCTTTTTGTTTGGTGGTTACGGCGTGTCCTTCAATTTTCTTTCCTATTTCCTGTGCTTCATGGGTCCATCTTATTGTACGTGTCCAAGTTCGTTTTGAATAAGTGTTGGACATGTCTTCTTGGGCCCACAAAAGATTTGAGTAATTAAACTGTTGTCCCATAATTATCATATAAGTATAGATTAATGTAGAGAAAGGGTGAGTGCACACAACAAATCTAGAGAGAAAGAGAACACATAGTGAGAATCTCATAACTTAAATTAGTGACACACACCTCATAATGAATGAGGTAGGGGTATTTAAATATTGTACTTAGAATTTGAATCGACAATGTGTAATTCCATAGTCACTATTTTTGCCAATGTAGGTGTTCCCACGATTGTCTCCAAGTGGATTGTGCCCCTAGGCAAATATTTTTCTGTTTGAACCCAACAAGAGAGTTGTTGGTGGGCACATTTTATACATGATGCTTTCAGGAAATTGTTTAAAATAGTTTGCATACATGACATTGATCAAACTTCCCCCATCCAAGTAGATCATGCTTACTCTGTGTGAAGCAACCACAATCGTGATGACCATTGGATCTGCCGAAGGTGTGAAATTCTTTCCAGGGAAAATATGTCTTTTCTTATATTCGCCATCTTGTCAACTCCTCAAGATCATGTCCATTGGCTGGTGTCCAGGCCTCAATCATGTGAATGTGAGGTAGTTGTTTTGCATCTGCCTTATTGTTGTCTGCCTTTCTTTTGTCTGCCTGACACAAGTGATCTAGCTTTCCTGCCTGGATTGCTCTTTCAATCTCTTTTTTTAGCTTCATTCACAAGTTAGTGTCATGCCCATGATCATTGTGGAATTTGTAGTATTGCTTGTCATTTTTCATGCTTTCTTCTCTCAAGGGTTGAGGATGTTGCCATTTGTTCGTGATTTCCCTTTTCGAGGCGAGAATTTATGTTGGAGTCTTTGACAAAGTCTTGATAAGATTCTTCTTTGCTTTGACCCTGGGGTTATGGCGACGCTCTTCACTGGATTGACTACTTACGTCTCTTGCATATCTGGCGTCATGCATGCCCTGGTAACTTGGCTTTGGTTGTCTTCCCTGGGAACCATAGTCTTTGTCATCGATCCTAGGCACGTTCCTTCTACTTGTATTAGTGAACTCCCTAGAGCGATCTAGCAATTCCTGTCATGTCTTTGGTGTTTTTTTCGTGTTAGCTTGTTGTAAAAGTGTCCATTGGTCATGCTTCCAATAAATGCTTTCTTTTTTATCATCCATGACTCTAGGATTTTGTTTGCTTCATCATTGAACCTTTCACTGAAGTCAATCATGTGTTCATCCTGGACTTATTTTATGAACTGTAAGCTGACATAATCTCTAATGTATTTTGTTTATGTATGGTATGTAAATCATTTTAGAGATGGATGGGAATGGTTTTTTGTTTGGTTTCCGTAGAATGGTAAAGACCCGCTGAGATTGATAAGGATCAAAGCTCGTAACACTTAAACAAAGACCATACTTTGTCATTGTAAGGGTGCGAACTTGTTAAGTTGTGTGTGTTGCCTTCTATTTATAGATAGGCAAGTAGGGTTTAGAGATAAACCCTTGAGAGATGATCAACGGATGTGAGGAAGCGAGGTGTTGATCATCTAGAGATTAGACAATAAGGACATATGGCCAACGCTCTTTGGCTTGTACAAAGTGGTGCTTGTCGTGCGTCCCTACTGTACAGTGTTAGATGGTACATCTTAAACGTTAATGACAATGGGGGAGCAATAGTACTAAAACTCCCGTACTCGAACATTTTTTTTTAACAAATAGAAAGCATATTTTTTTATTGAAACCTAGAAAAATAACTTATACATGTATTTGAAACTAAACATGTTAATACACATAAACCATAAAAACGTTTATTTATATTTTATGATCTTCTAATGTTTTGTCGATAACAAACGTAAAATTATTTTAACGAAATAAATAAAATACGTAAAAGCTTTGAGCCAATAGTTTACTAACACACTTTTACTAAACATGTTTAGTTGAATAAGTTATATAAAACCAAAGCCATTTTTATAAAACACTTACAAAGTAATTTTGTTTACTTATATTTTATAAAAATGTATACGTACTTAATATAACTTGTAACGGGTAAATAATTGGTAAAAACCAAAGTCCATAACCCATACCCATGGAGCATGATCCATAAACCATGATCCATTGCATAACATCATGCATGAAGTCATGTTGGATATTATCTATAATCCATGACCCAAAGTCCATGATCCATGACCCAAGACCCATGACCCATTGACTAGGTACAATGTATCTTGTTGGGTATCCATGATCCAAAGTCCATGACCTATGGTCCATAACCCATAACCCGGTTTGCAACCTAAAATCCGGACTAGCCTAACCCAGCTGCTGAATCCCTTAGATTCCACTGGCCGGATCCCTTAGGTAAGGGATCCGCCAGATCCGTGGGAACTGTAGGCAGATTGCCTATAAATAGTGAGCCATTTCTCGCTTGCTCACAACCCTTTTTAGACATATCTTCTCTCTATGTTCTAACATCTTTAACCTCATATCTAAAGGATTATTCTATGTAGTTTTCTCTTTGCGTGATTCTCTAGGTTCCTTTTAAAGGCTAGATCACAACCTTTGAAGATGTGAAACCTCAAGGTCATGAGTTGCTAAGCTTCGTATCATCAAGACCATCAAGTGCATCTTGTTGATAGTTCTTCTCTCCTCCATTAGCGAGTCAAGTCAAGGCATTGGTGTATAGGTCAAGGTATACATTCAATATGGGCCGATGTATATTTGTGTAGTTTGGGTAAAGGATATTGATATCCTTTAAAGTGTTGTAAAAAGGATATTGTCTCCTTTGGGTTGTAGTCTTGGGTAGTAGTTCCTCCTTTGTTATAAACTCGGTATCTAGCATGGTACCGGATAAAGTGTAGGCGACGTTGTGATAGGTTTGTGATAAGGATTTAAAACATACGTTTTTAGGTGGTCATTTAAGCCCTAAATCATTGCATTTTATATCTGTTACAGCTTAAAATATTCCTTTTCACATTCTAGGTCATTTGGAAGCAGAATGCTAGAATGAAGCACTTTTGGACAAAAAGAGACAAAAACATGAAGAAAATGGCAAAGTCAAGAAAACAAGGCTGAAACAGTGGTCCGGACGGCGTCCCAAACTCAAAGGCGACGCCGTCGCTTACAATGTGGTCCAAACTTTCTCAAGTGACGGCTCAGGTTACTTTTTGATCCTAATAAGTGACGGTGTCACATGTATTTCCACATGGCCGTCACTCTATCTTTCTACACCAGATGATGAAAGCTTTTTTAAGACGGCGTCAGATACAACCTAGACGGCATCATTGTCTTCTACCCGACGCCGTCCCAGTGATGACTTGGCAAAGACAAAACCCTAATGACGGCGATCAGCCGGCGTCACCCGCAAAAAGCGACGCTATCGCGGTTGTAAAATCTTTATATAGACCTCGAATTTTCTGCATTATGTTTGTTATTTTGGAGAGCAAACCCTAGTTCATTTTTAGTTCGACTTGGACAGTACCTTAGGGTTCTAAATACTCTTTATTACTTCAAGATAAGTTTGCTTATCCAATCTATCACCATGTTTAATCTACGTTTGATTGTTTGCTTGTGTTCTTGCATCTCTATCATGTGTAACTAAATTAATTAGTGTTTTCTTAGATCCAATGAAACCTAATTATTGACTATTGTTAGGTTGTCTCTTATGTAATTGGTTGTTATGCTAGATTAAGGAAAACTGGCTTCTTCTTTCATTGTTGCGAGCTTGAACGTCCTAAATAGCTATTATTAGCCTTAGAGTGCACTATTAGGCTCCCATTGTATTTATTGCGTGAGTTGCGGCTTAAGGATACTAGGATATTCGGGGGAGATACTTGGGTACTTGGCGATCTCGGGTGTTCTACAGGAGAGTTACAACTCATAGAATTGGGGAATTAGGCACCACCCTATGACTAAAACATGGAATACAATGCATCAATTAGGCAAGGATGTGACAATTCAACCGACCAATAAAAGGTAACTAGGGAGTAAGTACATTTAAGTAAACACGCTTTTATTTATAATAAGAACTCTTCATACAATCCATAGCTTTTATTTTATTATTTAGTTTAATTAGGGTGTTAAATAGGTTAATTGGTAAAATATCAAAACCCCACTCCTTCAAACCCTGAGATTTTACTTTGTTTTCAAAAAAAATATAAAAGACTAAAAAGATTCACCCTCACCTTGCTTTTTTGTCATACATCTCGACTAGCATCTCTATTCCCTTAGAGAATGATCAATCCCTTAGACTTACCCATACTACACTACAACGATTAGGTACACTTCCTAGTGGGTTGTAAAGCTTGCTTTTGGAAAAGGAAGTATTTTGACCTCGAACTACGCATCAGTTTGGTTCTACCTCGTGGAAAAACTTGGTGTCTAGCCTTGTACCAGATAAAGTGTAGGCGACGTTGTGAAGGCTTCTCCGCCATATTAAGGAGCTTGTGTTGTGTAGTTCTTAGAAATTCTCGAGTTGGGTACTCGGGGAGTGGAGTAGGGCAAGGAAGGAATCCTTTTAGCCGAACCACTATAAATACTTGTGTTGGGGTTTTGTGTTCCTTTACTATTTATCTCTTTGCATTATTTTTGTATATGTCTACCTATCAATATCTAACACACGATCTAAATGGATTGACATAAGTCGATATAAATACTTTAAAACAAAGTTTTAATTGGCAAAACTATTCAACCCTCCCCCCTTCTAGTTTTCCACAATTGGTATCAGAGCCTCGTTACCAAGTTTCTTAGAGTATATTGTACTTTTAAAACTTGATACGATCCATGTATGTTTGAAAACTACAAATAATGAAATTTCTTAAAACAAAAACTATGTTTCAAGAATATTTTTATATCGTTGGATGTTGTTAGATGTTATCATCTATTCTGTCTTACATTTTATTTTGTTTCTATATTACAAAATGCACTAATCTTACTTGTCATTTTCTTTAGTAGATCCCAAAATAAGCAGTCCATCAAGATTCTTCGGTAATAAGATAACTTTCTCCAAAAAGTTGTCCAAACCTATTACCTAGTAGATCTCGAAGAACCTGGAGTTGTCCATCTCTTCAAAAGGACACTCAAATTGCAATAGAAGTATGACTTTCATAAGACTTATCTCTAAGTGATATTAGTAATCATGTGTGTGCTTGATCTATACATGTCACTAACTGAAAATTATGTGTTTATTTTTTTTCTCATATAAATATCTAAATATATTTATATGATATACGTGGTGTCCTTAGAGAACTTCGTGCTTGCGTGTCGTCGTCTATCAAAACTTAGGTGTGTCAATATGTGTTGTCTAAACCTTGTTAGGATTTAGTAAATCCAGTTATTAAAGAGTCGGTCACCTCAAGTATATGTAATTATTAGAAAGCTCGTAGTCGTAGATTATTATAAGTTAAGTAGTATTTAGTTTAAGTAACACCGTGGAGGACTTGACGGGTCTTTACCCATCAGATGCCCGATCCACAACCCGATAGGTGGCGATTTATGTAAAGATTATAAATACTCTACCTTCCAAGGTAGAGTTGGAGCTCATAATAAGATTTTTTTCTCTCACTAAAGTTCCCTAAACCTCTAACTCTCTCTCTAGAATCATATTGAACGCCTATTTGATCTTATGGTTTAGTGTGTTTATGAACCAATATGTTACAAATGGTATCAAGAGCCATGGTTTGATCATCTCTTATATCTTTGATTTCTAGTGACTTTTAGGTGGTTTTAGAGTTTGAAAAGTTTAGTGGTTTTGCATCATTTGGATCATTTCTAGTGCTAAAGTTTGAATCTTGGGTGTATTTTTGTGTTTCGAATCATTGTATGTGCTTGGGTTTTGAGTTGGTGTTTGAATCATCGTGGTTGGGTTGTTTTGGATTGAAAAGTGGTGTTTATGTGACTTTCTAGCTAGCGACTTGAGCCACGGATAAGTTATCTTGGTAGCGACTTGCTTTGTAATTTGGTAGCGAGTTGTAGTTGAAGGTCTTAGCGAGTTGAGCTAGCGACTTGTCTATTGAGACAAGCCGATAAACAATACACTTAGTGGATTCTCCACCACGGTAGCGACTTGGTGAAAGTTAGGACTTGTACTTAAGTTTGTTAGCGACTTGGTGTTAGCGATTTGGTGCTTAGCGAGTTGCTCTTTAGCGACTTGACAACTTAGCGACTTGGTGCTTAGCGACTTGCTGTCAAAATTTTGCTAGCGACTTGGTGCTTAGCGAGTTGTTATTTAGCGACTTGACTGTGTCTTAGCAACTTGGTAGTATAGCGACTTGGTGCTTAGCGACTTGGTCCAGGTTTTCTTAGCGACTTGGTTGACTCTGTCTGTAATACGGTTTTTGTTAGGTCACTAGTTTTACAAACACAAGTAATATAGAAAGAGATAAAGGCAATTGAACAAGATCCAAACACACACACACGATAATAAGGGACGGTTATGCGTAATATGTATGTGAAAGAAATAACTTGAACAACCAACCTTCAAATGAAGGTTTACATAAGGTATTTATAGGAGGAAAGCTAGGGCAACACTCTAGTTTCCATCCTTTCTTTAATGGACTAAGGCCTAGGCTTATGGGCCTTCTACATAAGCCTAAGGCTAATTACAAACATAAAGGCCATAATAAAGCTAACTATTACATATTAATTACAAACACTTGATTATGGTTTAGAGTGATTCCAACAATCTCCCCTCAAGTGTTGGTGATGAACGGTGAAGGCGTTGATGTAATAGTAGCTCGACGTCTTCCGACATTCTTCTTCTTGTGAGAAGAATTGTCTTGATTCGAGCAATCTCCCGGTGTAGAGAAATTGTCTTCTTAGAACGGTTATGCTTTGACGTCATCTTTAACTTTGTTCTTTGATCATTGTTCTTTGTGATGAAAGTGATATTATGTTTTACTACGCATCAAGTCTCGCCTCGTGTCCGCTTCACTGGCACAAGTCTCCACATCATTCTTCAACATGCTCACACGCTCTTTGACGTTGGAATTCAACATGATGAAGTTCTTTAAGTCTTTTAACTTTGTAGATTCTTTGATTTGACGAAGAATCATTCTCGATCATGTGTTGCTTTTGGATAGAACTCCATTAGTGATGATGTTGGCGTGAGCATGAGAAGAATCAAAGACGATCATCTTGCTCGGAGCTTCCATAAGAAGAAAACATTTCAAACGGTTAGTAATAAGCGGATTTCGCACTTACAAGTTTGAACTTTGAGAGTGTTAACAACATAGTGTGAAAACACAACTCTAGTTCTTACAAAGGCCGCCTCGAACCTGGAGTCCCACAAGTGAGATAACGCGATGCACCGGGTACATCTACAGCTCGATGAGTCACCGAGGTACACCAAGCATCACCTCACGATCAGACCGCTTGAGACACACTCCGCGTAATCCACGGGAGTTACCGAAGTGACCGCCGTGAAATGTTGATGTTGACCTCGGCAGGAGTTTCCATTCAATCACCGAGGATCACAGTTGTGAACCTCTCATAAATGTTCTCGACAAATTGCTAAGATCCGTGAAGGACTCGATATGAACCATCGATGATCTTATTTGGTGATCAACAAGTGATGAAATGTCAAGTGTCCCTAAGAGATCTTTTGATGAATCTCGTGGCTCTAGACTCAATAGTGCGTTTTGGTTTTCCGAACGGAGACTAGGAGAGGTCTCCTTCTTCAATACCAAATATCTCAAGAGAAAGCCAATAGTTTACGAGGGTTCCCCGCGAGAATGAAACAAGCTTCCTGAGAGAAACTTGAGTGGCTAAGAAGGTTTAGTGACGCGCCACCGGGTCCATGACGACTTTTAATCTTCAATACCGGCGCCACTAAGTGACAACCAAAGAGTATATGAATTGAACCCTGTGTTCCCTAAGTTGAATAATTTGAGGGCTATTTCTTTTCACCCTTTTCTTTGCATTTCTTTTAATTCTTCAACCCTTCTTTCTCCGATTCTCATTTTCTCCTTTTTATAATCGCACCTAAGGACTTATAAGTACTAACTATTTGTGATGTCCTTGGTAGATCCCTCCTGGCTCAAGCGGATCATAGGACAGTTATTCCTAACCTTAGTCACCTTATAACTCTATGACTAACCTATGTTGCCATTAAAACCATCACAGAAGAATCTCTCAAAGGGTTTGTAAATGAAAACATGTTTGAACCACACCGAGAGTTTTATCTTTTAGCGTAAATACCCCCCTCCACATGTGCTTTAGAGTTTTGACGAAATATGCACAGTGTGGGAAGAGCGCATTTTAGAATTGATCAACTCAAGATAGACAATCCCCCGAGACACGGTTACGCTTGCATAGTTAAAGAGTTACATTGTCGCCTTTTAGGTGACAACTAGCTCTAATAACTACCTCAAGGTGTAGACAAGCCTCGAAAGGTTGTCATACCGTCGAGTTCATGTCTACCAAGAGTTTCTCGAATGGTACATTCTACTCGAACAAGTCCTTTCGAGACACGCTTACATTACTAGCGTACTAGCTTGAAATTATTACCGTCCGTGACAAGTCTTTTCGAGTTACTAACGCTTTAATACTGAATCAATTCGTTGGTTAAGTCTATTACACAAAGATTCATTTGCATTGACACAACATATTTCTTATCACATAATTTTCTCCCCTCAAAATGGCATATAAAATGTTATTTTGAAAAGTTGAGAATAAATATGACCATTTCGAGTGTTGCGGGAAGATGACCACTATGAACAATTTGTGAACAAAGTTTTAATTCAAATACTCCCTCAACTCCGATATAAACGGTTGAGGTTTTGAAAATCATACGGAAGTATTTGTCCTTTGAGCAAAACCTTGAAAAATGAAATGTTTGATAGGTTTTACTCAAAAATAAGAAGCTTCTTTTTTTATAAGGATTATGCAATCGATGCGTACTACGTGGTCCTTTTCGACAAGAACGGGTTGTACAATCGTTATGTGCACAAGCCATTGGGAAGATATCGCAATAGTGAGAACCTTAGGTGCATCCACATTCATTTGAGCGACCATGTCGTGATCTCGAAATAGCATTAGCCAAAAGAACCAACATATCGAAGACATAATGTTAGTCAACAAGGTCTTATTGTCTAGTTATTGAATGTACGGTGTTAATGATTGTTACGAGTCCTAAGTCACTTGTTTGTCCAATAGTCCAATGACGCCGTGAAATGTTTCATGAGTTAGTTAACTTTAAGTCTTAAAGTTTATGTTATCACTTATTGTTCACAACATATCAAACGATTAAGTTTATTAGTGACATTATTGGATTCGGACGTTATGATTAGTTTATTTACAAGTTTGTACACGTAACAATTCATAATGAAGGTCAATCAAGGCTTAGCGTAGTTTTGGCAAAGTTAGCGTAAATGAGAAGAATATGCGTAGGCGAGGCTTATGCGTAGGATCCTTACTTACGCGTAAGAAATGTTACGCGTGGAAAAGGGACCTTATGCGTAGGGCTTACGGCGTGAGCTTATAAAGACCTTACGCAGTAAGGCTTACTCGTAAGAGTAGACCTTATACGTGAGAGTCATCGCTTCGCATATCCTTCACGGGATACGCCAGAGTCCCATTGTAGAACCTTATGCGTAGTAGTTACGCGTGGATTTCTCTTACGATAACCGCCACGCGAAGGTAATCCTTATGCGTAGAGTAACAATCAACCTTGATTCTAATTTTATGCGTAGCAAGCCCGAAATAAAACATCATAACATCAATCTTAACACATATATTCATTCTAAAATCAAATCATGGCATGAAAGCTTGTTAAACATTTACGCGTGAAAGTCATATCGCCAGAGGTCAAAACCCCAAGGGTTATGAATTACGATAAGATTTCTAACCATGGAAATTGCACCAAACTTTTTCTCGTAGGTCTTAGATGTTATAAGAGTCTAATAACCAAGTTTTAACACTCAATTCGTGATGAATCAAAATACCCAAACTTTAGAACTTTAAACCCTAATTCCTAATTCCGGTAAATCGGTGTTTCGGGTTGTTATAGAACACGGATATCATCAATTCAACATCATATAAACATAACACAACAATCTTTTTGACCAGAAACATACACATTTGAAAACACCCAAAATCACGATAAACCCTAATTTTGAAAATCATTCAATTCGAGTTTACGGGTTTGTTTTGAGGATAGAAAACATATCATTGATGTTATTAAAACATTTTGACATTATCTTTTAGCCACAAACACATAACACATGATCATGTGTTCTTCTGCTGTATGCGAAGAACACAAAATCACCCATATAAGTAGATTTGACCGTTGAATTCATTTGAAAATCAAAACCAATGTTTAAAAACATGTTAGAAACATTAATCCACTTACAGTTTGATGATCAAAACATGTGGATGAACGATTTTTAGGCGAGGATCTTTTAGGTGTAAGTAATAAATGTGATGGAATAGTTAGGTGGAGAGTGGTTTTATTAAAATGACTTTAACATTTTGACAGTTTTGGTCCCTCCACCTTTTCCTTTTTCATACAAAGCCATTTAACTTCCATTTTGGTTACCAAACAAAGATTTTGAGAAAGAAACTTGACGACACTCCCCCTCGACTTAAGAAACTAATGAAAGGTTATAAATTTTAGTTCGAGGAGTGTCATTTAGCCAGAAAATTTTACCACCATTGATAAAAGAAACAACTGGGATATGATAACATGCAAGTACACATATGTTTTGAAACAGTTAAGTGATACTTTTCTCCCCCTCAACACTTGATCGGAAAAATGTTGAATTTTGAAAGATTAAAGAGTTGATGGAAGAAATGTACTTGCCATGTTGAAAGAAAATTAGATAAGAAGAATATTTTTGTTGTTTTATAAGATTTTATAATTTTGTATTTTGTTTTTGAAAATTATTTACAAAAAAATTTTTGGTGTTTGACAGGTTTTTAAGACTGTTTTAGGAGGTCATCCAATTCCTCTTGAGTCAAACACCTCATACCAACCGGTGGACCAACTCATTAAACCTAGCGGGAGGCAAGGCTTTGGTGAGTAGATCGCCAATTGGTATTCAGCCTCACAAAGTATAATTCAACGGTGCCGCTCCACGTGGTCCTTGATGAAATGATAACGAAGATCGATGCGCACGAGATCGCAATGGCACTCATTGTCGCAGACATCGATTCTCAAATACGTAACCATAGTCTTTGAGTTGTGTTCTCATCCATATGACTTGAGCACAACACGCGGACATGGCTACATATTCGCTTCGGTTGATGACAAATATGTACAATCTCGCTTCTTTGATTGCCAAGACACCGCTTATCACCAAGAAATTGTAGAGCTCCTAAAGTACTTTCCTTGAGTCTAAGCACCTGCGTGATCGCCAGATGAAAAGCGATTAGTTCAAAACCGAATCCTTCGATACCGATCCCAAGTTAATGGTTCCGTTGATGTATCAAGGATTCTTTTAGCCTCGTAGAGGCGGGTTTCAGTTAGTCGGATCGATAACGGAGCATAGATAAACGGCAAAGAAAATATCGTGTCCGCTAGCTGTAGATACATGAGGGACCCAATAATACTTTGGTATTTGGTAGGGTCAACTAATTTCCCATGTAAATCGCTCTAGCTTCTTGGTATGAGTCATTGGTGTGGCATAAGTATCACAGGTTTTCATTCCAAATTTGTTTAATAATTCAAGGGCATATTTGGACTGACTCAAAAAAATACCACGGGTGATTGATGAACTTGTAATCCTAGAAAGAATGTAAGTTCTCCCATCATGGACATTTCAAAATTTTTCTTCATTAGTTTTGCAAAAGCGATTGAAAACTTTTTATGTGTAGACCCAAAATGATGTCATCCACGTAATTTGAACAATTAAGATATGTGCCCGTGATATTGTATAAAAGAGTTGGGTCAACCGATCCTTTGGTGAAATTATTAGCAATGAGGAAAGATGATAGCTTATCGTACCATGCCCGAGGGCTTGTTTGAGACCATAAAGAGCTTTGTTCGGTTTGTAGACATGGTTCGTGAACTCGATCAACGAATCCTTCGGTTGGTCGACATAAACCGCTTTTTCGGTTGTCCGTTGAGAAACGCAGCTTGACATCCATTTGAAAGACCGTCATATTCATATGAGTCATGAACGCGAGAAATATCCGAGCGACCTCAAGACGAGCAACCGGAGCAAAAGATTCTTCAAAGTCTATTCCTCTTCCCGACGATAACCCTTAGCAACTAGACGTGACTTGTTTCGGATGACGCCCTTCAAAGATCCAATTTGTTTTCCAAATCCATTTGAGACCAATGACGAGAACCTCGCTGGTCTTTCAACCGCTCCATACTTCAAGACTTTTGAATTGGTTGAGTTCTTCTTACATGGATTCAATCCAGCTTGTCTTTTGTCATTGCGCCTTTAATGTTTTTAGGCTCGCATTGGCGAAGCGAGTGCATAAATGCAATGTTCACCATCCGTGTGAAGACGTTGTCTCGTGAACGACCGTTGATTCGGATTGCCAATAATATTAGCCGAGGATGGTCTTTTGTCCATCGATGTGTAGAGGTTGATGTTGGTATACATTGTGCGATTCTCATGGATTCAAATGGTTTGTTGAAGATTCCGCGACATCCGTGCGCAGATCTCATTAGCAAACGGGTTAAAGAACGATTTGAATCAAAATCTGCAGCGGGGTAATTCATTCGTAATATCATCACCGGTTCATCATTGTTGGAAGCGGTGTGTTCAAGCTGTTGTGTTGAGTCAACGGTGTAGGTGCATCTTCAACGAGAGTTGTTGTAGCAGTGTATCGTATAGGAATATTATCAAGTCGAGCAATGGAAGCAATGGATACACCGAGCACGTTCATCAATATCGCCACCGAATGTAGGAGCAAATAATCTTTCCATTTGTTGACGAGTTAGTGGGGCTTTGTTCAAACCGATGATGGGGTCGAGGAAGTTTAAATGGTTGTGACCGGTTCTAAGTCGTTATACTCGGAAGCCATTTTCGTGAGTTCATCAAAATGAGCATGAATCGCTTCCATCAATTGCTTTGTACGACGATTCTAGATCCAAGAACCTTTAGAATTCTCACAATATCTAATAAAGACTCCAATGTCGACTTTGGCTTTGAGCTTTCCAAAATCATCACGATCATTATTCGGATAGCAAAGGGATCCAAATACATGAAAGTGTTTGAGATTCGGTTTAGGGTTGTGGACAAGCTCGAAAGGTGTTTTGTTGTGGCGTTTATGATCATAGAACGGTTTTGAGTATAGAATGCGAGATACACGCCCATAAGTAACTCTGGAAGTTTAGCATTGATTAACATTGTTCTTGCGCTTCCACTAACGTTCGGTTTCGTCTTTCAACAACTCCGCTTTGTTCGGGTATGCGTGCAATAGATGTTTGATCTTTGAATTCCCACTTTCTCATAGAATTCACGAAGGGTTTGGTTAACAAATTCGGTTCCTTTGTCTGCTCGATTAGCTTGACGGTGTTGCGGAGTCGAACACGTATTTTCGTGAGAAAGGTGATGATCATTTGCGGAGCTTGGTCTTTGCTTGAAGAAAGTACCCAAGTCCATCGTGAGTAGTCATCAACAATTACTAAGATGTAGCGTTTGCTATTGATCGCTTGCACGCCGATCGGGCCACACAATCCATGTGAAGAAGATGAAGCACATCTTTGAGTCGGTTCCACCTTTGAAGGAAAGTGAGCACGAGTGCTTTTCCTTGTTCACATGCCGAGCAAAGATGATCTTTTGAATACCGGAATCGTGGGAGACCTTCAACTAGTTTGTGTCGAGCAAGGTTGGTGATGGTTTGAAAGTTTAAATGTGAGAGACGACGGTTGCCATAGCCAGATTTTGTTGATGTTGCCTTTGAAAGTAAGCGGATGGGAGATGAAGCGACCATGTCTTGCATAGAGATAGTGTAGAGACTAGAATTACGCGAGCCGACATAAGGTCATTTCCTTGTAGATCACGAATGAAACAAGTTTTCTCCCGAAAAGCAACCTCCAAATCTCCATCACAAACCGACATAATCGAGAATGACATGACCGAGGCCTTCCACATAGTAAACCTCACGCGATTCGATGTTCCCATTGACATAATCTCCAGTAGCCCATGATAGTCGCTAGTGATCATTCCGAACTGACAAAGCCAATGAACTTTGCAATAAAGTTTGATAATGTTTAAGGTTACTGTCATGTGTCGGGAACATCCGCTATCAACAATCGGAGAATGATTCAGATCACCGCATTACACATACGACGACACGGATGGAATAGAGTAGATGTGGAACCCGAAATGTTAGGGTTCCAAGGTATATAAGACATGCACACATTAATGATTTTAGGCATCCATTTAAATCCTAGTGTGTTATATATCCATTTCGCCATCTATAACTACTCTTTGCTTTAGTCTTAGTGAATGCACTAGTGGTACTACATTCTTAGGAGGTGAAACTGGGCTGTGGACAACCACATGACGTAGAATCTAAAGAAGGCGGTCTACCAAATCGACTTAGAATGATTAGTGGGCCTAGAGGTATTCGATTCTTAGGATTCCGTAAACGAGATTATAGCTTTAGCAACACATTTGTCATGACAATCAATTCATACTTTTACGACGGATAACACAAGGTGCATCGATGAATATCAAAAGTACTTAACGGTTTAGCATTCGCTACATCACTATTTCTATTACATTTGCCGGCCTTAATATCTATAGTGGAAGCAACGTGAGTCTTATTCATAGTCCTATGGTGTTCTTCTACTTTAGCATTCCTTATTGATCTTTCTTAGGTCATAACTTCCTATTCTTCATTGAGTGCTCCTAGGCTGTGAAGTGCGGACGCTTGGAAAAGACGCAACTATTCCTGCTTCAAGAGAAGGAAGCACGTTAGCAACTTGTGATTTGGCAATAGGGATTCTAGGTCGCGATTACTAAGTGTTACGGTGCTAATCTCTTAATGATGGTTGGTCAAGTTGTTCATACTTTCCTAACATTTCTCTTAGCTTAGAGATAGTGTAAATCAAATCTTGATTTTCGTAATCGAATATTACCAAAGAAAATTCATGACTTCTCTAGTGTGAGCAAGATAGTGATCAAGTTCGCTTTGATGCTTCATGACGAGTCTTATTGAGTAAATCAAATATGACACCATATTCCTGCTTAACTTTACAAGCTCTTGTTCATATTTTGAGATTTGACCTTTCAAAGACACGCTTTGATCATCCAGCTTGCTCAATTTTAGGATCAAAAGATTTTTTGCAACTGAGCGATTTTCTTTTGAAAACTAAGTTGATGATTGTGAATATCTTTTTCACACCAATGAAGACGACGTTTGCATTGTAAAGTTCGTTAAATAATCGCTTATTTTCGACTTTTAAAGACTCGATCTGAAGCACATTATCAAGATTCTCAGCAGCTACCACAGAGTCAACATTATCGCAGAGATATAATCGATGCATGTGGCAAAGAATAGAATAACACAACATTATGGATATCAAAGATGATAACATCTTCCAAGAGTCGATCAACATCTTTTCTCAGCAGTTTCTTTTTACGCTTAGTATTAGAAATAGATGTTTGTTTTCTCGAAAACGACCTTCATCACTCCAAGTTCCTTATGAAAATCCTTTTCCCAAGCTAATGCACAACTTTTCGAATTTTTAACGTTAGGTAAAAGATTTTTACGAAAAATGTCTCTTTGTTCTCGCCCAAAGCGATTGAAAATGACCAATTTTGATTTCGTAATCGATATTCTATCTCATGTTGTAAAATTTTGAGGTCGACCATGAAAATGTCAAAATATCTAAGAATTTTTCGATTTTCGGGTTTTGAGTTTACTTCAGCGATGGAAGGTAAAGGACCATAAGTTTGTGCATAATACGGTTGGGGATTAACATTAGAAGACTCGGTGTTTTTATGATAACCCTTGGTGTGTTAGAAGAATCCGTTGGTGTGACGAAAGTGACCGGTTTGAATAATTAAAAGGTTTGTTGTAAACAATGGTTTTAATTTTGATCGACTTCGTCTTACGCATCTAATTCCTCTTGACGATGATATTCAACAACACTCATAAAATATCATTAATTTTATATTACATGACTGAAACTTCGTGGATTTGGTTTGAATGTTTTAGTGAAAGCTTTAGTTTGTAATCGACTAGATTTGGTCCATATCCTTTTGGATCGGGTTTTAAAGTAAACTTTTCAATAGTCATTCTTGATTCACCATGTTTGTAAACAACGATTTTAAACTCTTTAAGTTTGTTTTGCAATGATAATTTCTTCAAGAAGGTCATCCACCGATTCGTTGAATGCTTTTTGTATGCGAGAACTGTTTTTGACAAGTTAACAACTCAAATTTTAGCTTTTGATTTTCCAAGGTGAGCGTTAATTTGCTTTTTATGTTCATGTTTCAGTTTGTTCTATTTCGACAACAAAGCATTCTTCAAGCGGCTAGATCACGATCCGTCTCTAAATAATTTTCGTTTTGATGAGATTTAGCAAAGCGGCTTCAAAACCTTTTTCACGGTTTTCTTGAGTTTTGAAAAAGTTGAGTTGCATTTGTAAGCATTCAAAATCCTTTGTTAACAGTGCATTTTGCTTTTAATTCCTTATTTAATGCATAACATTCCTCAATTTTGATTTGATGGTCTTGAATTAAACGAGCAAAATCTGGATGAGGCAACAGTTCTTTGAGCTTCAACGTGAGTCACCACATGATCATTATTTAGATCCTCAAGTATAACCACGAGTCAATTTGATTATCAAAGGAAACCATAAGGTCATCTTGATCGTCAAATGTAACTATGTGGTTTATTTGAAAATCGCCGAATGAGATGTAGATGACTCATTTTGAGCAATCTGAGCTGCACTGGATTCGATATTGGTGGAGATATTAGTTCGATATGATGATGGTTTGTTCGGCACGAGACAAGCCATCGATTGTCACACACACTGGCTGTTTCACTCATGTGTAACTCATGCATATTAGCCATCAACATAACACCGCATTGGCTGCAAGTCCTCCATATCATCATCCGAGTCTCGTGATCCGCCATGAAGCTCGTTCTTTGTTTGTGAGAGATCCACCACTTCATCCTTAAGAGCCAAAAGAAAAGCCTCTTTGAAATAAGCACGCCCCTAGTCCTTGGCTTTGGGCATGCATTGGCTGTGTCCCTACTCATTGCGCTTGTAGCATCGAAGACCATTCAACCCATTACGAGCATTTCCTGTTCCACCATCGGAGCTCTATTGTTATTCCTACCCATAGCATTAAACCCTCGACCACCTCCCATTTGACGACCATAACCACGATTCTCGAACTTCAACTCGTCCATTGTTCACAACACCTGATTTCGTGTATTGATGAGGAACGAATACGATTGTTGGATTTGTTGGTATAACGGCTAAAAGCATTAGCAATCATAACAAATCCTCATTGCAATGCTTGAACGGATCGATTCCTCATTAGTTTGACTATGAAGTGCTTGATCATTGTTGTTGTTGTAAGGAACCAATTGATTTTGTTGAGGTTGCTGTGATTGATCGCTTGGTGTGGTAGGCGCTTGGTTGAGTTGCTTGTTGAGGAGGATAACTTTGTTGAGCATATAAGGCAAGTTGTTGATTTTCCGGATGTGTAGTGGAGCAATTTGAGCACGGAGAATCCTTTCTCGATCAACTTCCTTTTCATGAGGCTTCAAGTAATCGTGACAACAATCCATATGTAGAATGATGCATATTCTTCGCTTGACGGAGAAAAGCGACATACTTCTTCCATTCGTAACCAAGACTACTCTCCGTGTTCAATCATGAAGTGTTCATAAGCCAAGTAAATTTTGGATTCCAAATCCTCCCGATTGAGTCTTACCATCCTTCCATAAGAAGGCGAATATGATCCCACATTTTCTGCGGCCTTTTGAGCATCAACACTACGAAGAATTGGGTTTGGTAATCCTAAGAGGATATATTCCATTGCAAGTTCATTTGCTTCATAGTGTAGAAGTTCTTGAGGATTCAAGTCTCAGAATTGAGAGTAATGTTCGTGTGTTCATCTCTTGGTAATGGCATTTGGATCTCTGGGTACAATGACAAGAGGCATCTCAAATGGACCTTCCAAGATAACCTTCTTTAAGAACTTTCCATGTGGCTTCTTCGGATCACAAAACCTAAAGAACCTTATCACCCACCGATCGTAGTTTCTGGAGTGAGCATCGAGGTCTATCAGTGATCCAACCTCATGAATTGATTGTTGGTCGCTAAAGCTTCACACATCTTTGTAAACCAAGTGGGTTCCTTCATAGTGTTCCTTGATGGATGTTGATTGAAGTCATTTGTGTAGGGTTGAACTTGAAGACTTGGCGGTGGTTGAACCATTTGTGGTGGAGGAATTGCTCCAAGTTGTGGAGTATGTTGTTGATTAAATTGTTGTTGATAAATTGCTTGTTGTTGATTCCATTGTTGATGTTGTGGACTTAGTTGTTGTTGTCGTTGAGGATAAGTGTAAGGGAAATAGTTAGAGTATGGTGGTTGTGACATGTTGAAAAACTTGTGTTGGTAAAAATGGATCTTTGTAGTCGAATGAACCTTTGTTGAAGAAGTATCTTTAGGCGTAGAAATCACAATAACCAAGTAGCACTTATGCGTAAAAACACCAAAGTTACGCGTAACAATTAGAAGTTACGCGTAGAATTTAGCTTACGCGTAAGTAGGGAAAAGAAGCTAAAGTTATGCGTAGACAAAAGTTAGGCGTAGAAAGTTAGGCGTAGGATTATCTTATGCGTAAGACTATGCTTAGGCGTAAGAAAAATCTTATGCGTAGGATTTCTACGCGTAAGCTTATGCTTATGCGTAGTTTTAGGGTTTTATCCCAAGTGATCTTTACACTTCACAAGGCAAAAGATATCCAAAGTCGACGTATTTTCGTGCTTATCCAAGCAAGAAAACACGGAGTAAACCACGCAACGAAGATCAAACCAAGGAAATACTTACGCGTAGTTTTAGGGTTCCACTACGGCGTGGGATTACTCGTAATTTTGATTTTGCCCGTTGATGTTTCTAAACCGCTTTTGTGTGATAAAATAGCTTCAATAACACCAAAAGACACAAAAGTGTGAAACTTGATGATCCGAAGCGCTTAAAAGCAGTTATGCATAGGATCGAACCCTCGTTCAAAAACTAGTAGAAAAACAATGATACACACATAAAGTTCCAAACTTTTTGTCAAAAACAGTAAGTTTAACACCTTATAACGTTGAAAGGACAAGAATCTTGGATTAAAAAGTGAAAAAAATACGTTTTTGATCAAGCCAAAAGTAGGGATACGCAAGTTATGCGTGAGACCAAAACTCACTTCAAACAATACGTTCACTCAACTATTAGGCGATTGATACCACTGTTAGGTCACTAGTTTTACAAACACAAGTAATATAGAAAGAGATAAAGCGATTGAACAAGATCCAAACACACACACACGATAATAAGGGACGGTTATGCGTAATATGTATGTGAAAGAAATAACTTGAACAACCAACCTTCAAATGAAGGTTTACATAAGGTATTTATAGGAGGAAAGCTAGGGCAACACTCCTAGTTTCTATCCTTTCTTTAATGGACTAAGGCCTAGGCTTATGGGCCTTCTACATAAGCCTAAGGCTAATTACAAACATAAAGGCCATAATAAAGCTAACTATTACGTATTAATTACAAACACTTGATTATGGTTTAGGAGTGATTCCAACAGTTTTCTCTTGATTTAGTAAAATCCCGTGAAAGAATCTATTTCACGGTTTAATTATAGAGTTATAAAATCCCGTTTAATCTGTCAACATGTCTACCAACGTTCCTACAATCATCTCCACCATTGCCAAGGATGTTCAAGCACCGGTTGGATACTCATCCACCCATGCTTGATGAACCGACTACGACTCTTGGGCTCAAAGAATCAGTTATCTTGTCTTGGAAAGGAAAATGGGGTTAACATTCTCAAATCCATTGATGAAGGACCATATCGGGTTGAGACTACTAGAGACATAATTGATACAATTGAAGATGGAACATTGATTTACGGAATGGATGGACCAAAGATGTATGATGAGCTCGATGATAAGGAGAAGAAGAGATTCGATGCGGATATCGGGGCTTCTAACATTATCTTGCAAGGTCTTCCAAAAGACATCTACAAGCTTATCAATCACAACACCAAGCAAAGGCTGTATGGGATAATGTCAAGATGCTTCTCTCGTGTTCTGAATTGACTATTGAAGATAGAGAATCACAACTATATGATGAATTTGAGCATTTCAAGATGAAACCTAATGAGAGTGTCTATGAGTTCTATGTGAGATTCCATAAGCTTGTGAATGACATGAGGAACATCAAAATGACTATGCCTAACATTCAAATTGAACTCAAAATTTGTGAACAACATGAATCCGAATGGCACAAGTTTGTCACTTTTGTGAAGCTCACTAAAGGATTTAAGAATACAAACTATGAGCAATCAGTGTGCCTTCCTTCTCCGAATAAGAGACATGATATGTTTGAAAAAAGGATTCGGAGCGCTTCAAAACCAATCGGGGAGAAACAAGTTCATCAAATGATTCAACTGCATTTTTCACCAATGATGGAACCACTACCAAAGCATCTCAAGTCATTCAAGATCCATACTTCAAACAAACGATGCCAATGTCATCATGGAACACTTTATCAATAAGTCGGCTTATATGGTTAAACAAAACTTAATCTTCTCTCCACATACCAACAAACTTCACACTAACAATGAAATCGGGACTACATCCAATCTACACAACCATTCTTTGGTCGAGATGGAAAGGTTACAAGACAACCGACTCAAGGAAGACAATATGAACAAAGAAGAGGAGTAGGAGGAGGGTATGTGGAAAATCGAGAATAGAGGAAGGAATGGAAATCAAGGACAAGTAAAGCCGATCAAGTGTTACAACTGTGGAGGTGAGGGACACATTGCAAGGAACCGCACATCGCCAAAACGCCCTCGTAATGCGTAATACTTGAGGATAAGATGTTGCTTGTGCAAGCTCGGGATAATGGTGCAGCTTTGGATGAAGAGGAGTTGTTGTTTTGGTCAAGGAAATGCTAAGACATATGATGCGGATGTGGATGAGCAACCAATTCATGAGATAGGCCATAATCATCATAATGCCTTTCAAGTAGCCGATTGTGATGCATACGACTGATGTTGATGAAGAACCCATCGCACAAACCATTTTCATGGCTAGCATTTCTCAATGGTCTCCTAAAGTCTCTTCATCACCACAAGCTGGTCCATCCAAAGACAAAATCATTTCGAGGTATTAAAATTATACGATGAAGTTGATGAGCAAAAGATACATAACGGTACAATCAAATGTAATTATTGAGTCGATATTGAAAATATGGGTAATATCAATGTTGTCCCATATGATCAATATGTGAAACAAAGTGAAAGTGAGATTGTACCAAGTGATGCATCTTCTCGTAGTCAACAATGATTATGTTTTTGACGAATTCACTACATGTGCCCCTGATGATTCCGGCATCTCCGAATGAATGCCTATAAAGAACGTGTTGCTATTTATGAACAAAGTGCAAAATTTGAGTTGACCACCCGTGAGCGGTGAAATGGATGACCAAATGCGCATAATCTATTAGAAAAAGTAGGTTTAGAGAAGAGTATTAAAACAATAGTTAAACTCCTTACAAGAAAAGCTTTCTAAACGCTAAGCAAAAACAAGAACTTCAAGAAAATGTTAAAATGCTTAAGCAAGAATTCAATGCTAAGGAATCAAAACTTTGAATGATTTTTCTAATCTAAAACCTTGAAAACAAGCTTGAAAATAAGTTGTACATACAAGGAAATACCATTCAGATCGCTCACTTAATCACTAAGCATAGAGTCTTAAGCGATAAGCATAGCATTCCACTTGTTGAGGAACCAAATCCAGAGGTCATTAAAAAGGATAGAAATGCTCATAAGGTTCTTTATGATGGCAATGAAATCCTTAAGCCTAGACAGAAACCTAGTTGCGTTGAGTGCACCGAGGAAGATAAGAAATCAGATGAAATCACTAGGGAAAAGATGAACAAGAAACTAGATGATCCTAAATGTAAAGAGAAGAAAATAAATATTACACCCCATGATTACAAGAAGGAGAATTGGATTTCCTTGAACATGTTTAAGCCTCAGACGTTGTTAACACCGAACAAGTGTTCGAAAAAGGATTTAGATAAGCAAAAGCAGAGAATCTTGTTGTAACAAACCCCCTTTAGGAAAATGCATTCAACAATCGTGTATCCTCCCAATACACCAATGCATTTAGTTCCTAGGACTATTGCCACTAAAAGCAAGACCTTAATCACCAATATGTTATTTTTCAACTATTTGTTGATTTTGAGAAAACTTGTAAGAAAAGGATCACACCCACCGGTATAACGAAGGGAAAGGGTTTTGAGCAAACGAAAGAATGTTATTTAATCAAGTCATGCCTTTCTTTAAACAACTAAAAGATCATTTTGAAATTCTTAAAAGGAATGAATTTAGACATTAAAGAAATAGAAAAGGAATTTGATGCAATGATAGTTGAGGTTAGTGACTATGAGCGAGCACTAAAATATAATGAGATTGAGAGGAAGAACTTGCATACATTGAATGAGACTCTTATTATTGAATGTGTTGCTCAAAATGTGTTTTTCATCATACAAATTGTTCCATTAATGCTTCTCAATTTCATGAATTATCTGCATTGTTCTCGAAAGTCTCCCATGATCGTGTCATTGAGCTTGAAAAGACTAATTCTAAACTAAATGAGAAAATTGAACTGGATGATCACGACAATTTGGTCAAACATTTTTCTAAACTAGAGGTTGAGCATTTTAACTTACAACTAAAATATCAACATCTTAAAGAAAATATCAAAACTTCAAATATCAAGACATCCTCAGATGCTCCAGAGTTTGATGCAGTTTTTCAAATTAACAAACGTGATGAACATATTCAAGCTCATTATAACACGATCAAAAAGTTGAAAGCGCAAATCTCTCAATTAAAGGGTCAAAAGAACAATGTGACTGACTCCCAAATGCCTCCTCCTTTAGATTCTCAGAATTCTCAAAAGTTTCATCTTCAAAACTTAGTAAATGCATTACAAAAGGAAAACGAAAGTTTTCTAGAAGAAAATGAAAAGGTTAAACGTCATTTCAATGAGTTATTTGAATCAATAAAGGTCACAGAAACAAAATAACGAACAAATAGCTTCATTGCAAAAGGAAATTGAGAATCAAGAGCTGTGTAAAAGGGAAAATGCCAATGACCAATGGGGAGAATGGTGTATCAAAGGTTCACTATTGTAATAAATATGCTTTGTCTGTGAAATATGTTGAAGGATTGTCTAGAATGTCAATGACCAATGGGGAGAATCTTAAGGATTGTCTAGAATGTCTCCGTGAGATTGTTGAAGAGGATAAGTTAGAGAAACCACTTGATAATGCAATTGGGCATGCATGCTTATATGCCGAACGATCTCAAGAACTTCTAGAATGATTAATCACAATATGCCCTAAGTCCTTAGGTGAGAGAGTTAATCCTTTGATTCCTTGTTCTATGCCTAGTGCCAAGCATGAAATCCATTCAATGCCCAATGTTATGAATGTGAACCTTAGTGTGCCTTCAAGTAGTTCGATTCCGGATCTATTAGTGCTAAGAAAGCGAACTCTAGTGTGCCTTATAGGAGTATAAATCCGGCACTTCTAGTGTTAAGAAAGTGAACCTTAGTGTGCTGCATGTAGTTCGTGATCCAGCACATCTAAACAGGGAGATGCAAAGAGTAGCAAAACCAACTAATGTTCCCATTCCCTCTGGGAGTAATCATGACATTAAAGCGAAGCGGTCAAAGTCTCAAGACAATATAAGGAATGATAGGACCTCACAAGCTAAGAATGTGCATTGGAAGAGTAGAAGACCAACCTAGGAACTTTAATTTTGAGTCAATAAAACGAATCGTGTTGATTCTAGTATTTGCCATAGGCGTCATCAGAATTAATTCAATTCGATACTATTTGCAAACCTTGTAATGATGTCCTTGAATTTTTACTAATCATGAATGTGGTGTGAATGTTTTGCCTAAAGTCATCAAATCTCCGCTAACATTGTTAAAGCAAAATATCATGCTAAGAAGGCAAAAGAAAATGCTAAAGAAAGTTAGAAAGCGTTGAAGCCCACAGAAGAACATTTAGTAAGATAGGTTATCAATGGATACCATGGCCATGGGTTAATCGACAATGCGCACTAGAAAATGAATGCCCATCGGTAGAACTATTCCCTTAAGTGAACATACTTTAAATAGGGCAACATCGCATCTATTCATATTAACTCCATTGATTCAATTTCGATATGAATGTTTCTATTTTTTGATGTGGGTGTTCCAATCATCATTATTAACCAAATGGAACCCATTCTTGCATGGGGATCCCAATTATCCATTATCCATTCTTGTATGTGTTTAACTACGGATCGCTCAAATGGATGCGTGGTACCGGACTCAGCCGTTCAAGCATATGACCGAGACCGTCATGCTCATGAACTTCGTGAGTAAATTCATCGTGACGCTTAGATTCGGAACGACCATTTTGGAGCTATTATGGGTTATGGAGATTATGTGGTTGGTAAAAGTGTGATTTCCAAGGTATATTATGTGGAAGGTCTTGGTCACAATATGTTCTCTGTTGGTCAATTCGTGATTCCGATCTAGAAGTGGCTTTTAGAAAACATACTTGCTTCGTTAGAGAACTTGATGGTGTAGAATTATTAAGAGGTACTGAGGTTCTAACCTATACACCATCTCTATCGATGACATGATGAAGTCCTCTCCAATCGCTTACTATCAAAGGCTTCTAAACAAAGTCTTGGTTATGGCATCGTCGTCTCAATCACTTGAACTTCGCACCATAAACCACCTTTCCAAAAGGATCTTGTCGAGGCTTACCCAGTTAAAATATGAAAAGATCATCTTTGTTCACTTGCCAATTGGGTAAAAGCACGAAATATGCCCACAAACTAAAACCCATAAATTTTGTAATGGAAGTTCTTCATACCCTTCATATGGATCTGTGCGGACCAATGAAAGTGCAAACGATAAATGGAAGAATTACATTCTAGTAGTTGTTGATGACTACTCGATTTACTTGGGTAAAGTTTTTGAGGACAAAGGATGAAACTCAGCTTGTCATCATCAAACTAATCAAACGACTTGAGTTCGACTCAACAATACAACAAAATTGTTCGAATGCACAATGGCACAAAGTTTGTCAACAAAGACTTAATTCGCTTTTATGAAAGTGTTGGAATCACCATCAAAGAAGTGTTCCACGAACTCCTCAACGTAACGGTGTAGTTGAAAGACGAAATCGAACTCTTGTAGAAGCCGCAAGAACAATGCTTATCTATTCAAGGTTCCAATGTTTCTATGGGTCAAGCCATTGCCACCGCATGCTACACCCAAAATCGCTCCCTTATACACACCTCTCATGGAAAACTCCATATGAACTTGTTCATAAACGAAACCCCTGATCTCTCCTACCTTCGTGTGTTTGGTGCTTTGTGCTATCCAACAAATGACGGTCAAGATTTAGGTAAATTAAGAGCAAAGGCGAGATATTGAGTTTTTGTTGGGTATGCACCTAACAAGAAGGGTTACCGAATCTACAACAAGAGAACCCAAATATCATGGGAACAATTCACGTTACGCTCGATGAGTCGACCGTCAAATGGCTCTCGGACAACCCAGCCTAGACCCGCACTTCAAAACAGTCCCATTGGTTCATCCATTGTACCAAATTCTCTCCAAATACTCCATATGTACCTCCAATCAAGATGATTTGAAGAAATTGTTTGATCCGATGTTTGATGAACACTATGAGCCAAGTGCTAATGAACTGCCTATTCCCGCAATAGGTCGCTCATATCCCCGAGAATGAAGTCAATCCTTCCGCCTCAATATCATTAAGTCAAGAAGCTGCCGATTGACTCGCCTCATCAACAAATCATCAATCTTGAATGTACATCATGGAATCTGCTTCGCATCAATGATGAAGTTAATCCTTTGCTACCCCCGAAGATGCTCCATTTGAAAACATATATGCTCCCGAATCATCATCGAACCATCTTCGTGAGACATCGACTCGCTACCTCGGTCCCTCAACAAGCGCCACATAAACACCTTAGAAATGGACTCACGATCATCCATTAGACAAAATCATTGGAAATCCATCTCGTCCAATATCAACACGAAACAACTTGCAAGATGCCTTATGTTGCTTCTTCAACTCCGTACTCTCTAAGATCGAACCAAAAGATGTTAAAACCGCCATGAATGAAGACAGTTGGTTCAATGCCATACAAGAAGAAATTCATGAGTTTGATCGACTTGATGTATGCGAATTAGTACCTGCTCCAGATTGTGCTATGATCATTGCTCTAAAATGGATCTTCAAAGTGAAACTTGATGAGCATGGTGATGTCTTAAAGATCAAGGCTCGATTGGTTGCTAAAGGATACCGCCAAGAGGAGGTATTGACTTTGAAGAATCATTTGCTCCTGCTGCTCGGGACGAGGCAATCGTAATATTCTTGGCTAATGTCGCTAGTAAGAAAATGGTAGTCTATCGATGGATGTAAAGACGGCATTTCGAATGGAGATCTTAAAGAAGTCGCTCACGCCGCCCAACCTTAAGGCTTTGTGAATCCAGAGCATCCTACTCACGCCTATCATTTGAAGAAGGCTCTTTACGGTTTAAAGCAAGCTCCAAGGGCATGGTATGATACACTATCAAAGTTTATTCTATCTACGGATTCAAAGAAAGGAGCAGCTTGATCCAACATTGTTCACCAGAAGTCGAAAACATTTAATTCATGTTCAAATTTATGTTGATGATATCATCTTTGCCTCAACTCGACCCCTAATGAGTGTGACCATTTTCAAATGAAATGGGTTCTAAATTTCAAATGTCAATGATGGGACAAATCTCATTTTCTTGGGATTACAAATTTCACAAAGTCCCGGAGGCATTTTCATAAATCAATCTAAATATGCAAATGAGATTTTAAAGAAATTTGGATTTGATTCAGTGACCTCGCTGACACTCCCATGATAGAGCGTACTAAACTTGATGAGGACCACCTGTGGATCATGGTAGATCAAACGAAATATCGTAGTATGATCGATCCCGATGTACCTCACGCCTAGTAGACTGTGACATCTTGTTCACGCATGCAAGCGGATACCGTGCTAAGCCTACTAAAAAGCACCTTGAAGCGCTTAAACGGGTCTTTCGGTATTCCAAGGTACCATCAATATGGGACTTTGGCACCGAAAGACACCGATATGTCACTAACACCTATGCGAGCATGTCGATCATGCGAGATGTCAAGATACTCGTCAAGTACTTACGAGGTGCTCGCTTTTGGTGATAAGCTTGTGAGCTAGTCTTCAAAGAAGCAAATGAGTACTTCTATTTCCTCTCAGAGGCGGAATACATAGCCATGTCATCTTGTTGTGCTCAAATCCTATGGATGAGATCCTGATGAGTGAAAATTTGATATTGGCCTTTTGAGGGGTCAAATAGTCAACTATAATATAGAAATACCAAATATAAATACTCGCGAGAGAATTACAAATCAACCGTTTTAGGAAACAGGTCGACACGCAAAACCTGCGAATACTCGATAAATGATACCGGGCAAGTGATTACCCGGGTCGTTTCCCAACGAGGAGTGAATTGACAGTCACGTTTGAGGTTTGTTATTAAAGTGCTTGAATGGATCGGAAATCTTGGAATTTTAAACTAAATGACTGAATTTAAAGGAAGCAAGTAAACTGTCAAGCTACTATGGAAAATTAAAACTAATCTAAGGCAACAATAAACATAAAGGAAACTTAAAATTAACTAAAGCGATAAAACGAAACGGAATTTAAAGGAAAGCAATAAAACTACACTAAGGAAATCTACGGAGTCCTAAAATTAATCTAAAATACTAAGGAAACTACGGAAACTTAAAGCTAATTAAAACGTAATTAACATAAATCGTGCACGCATGTCTCACGCGCTTTAAAAAGTGAAATGTAAAAATATTAACCCTACAAACTTAAAATTAATTTTATTACATTCTAAATGACAAAAATGATTTTGGAAAAAGCCGGTATTTTTTCGACTTTTACTTTATTTATTATGAATTAAAACTAATTTTAACTAATTAAATTAATAAAAAATAGTAAATATTTTTGGAAAATTCTAAACTTTTTCGTGAAATTAATTTAGGCTAAGACTAATCTAGGAAAAATATGAGAAGGGGGGAAACAGTAACCAATAAGCCAAAATAAGCATAAATAAGATAATAAGCTATAAATGGTAACAGGGTATTAAATATTAAACTAGGGAAAGTTTGACAAGAAACAACTAATGGCATAGATGGTTAAGGGGTTGCTGTGTGGGTTTCTGTTTGCACAAACCAGGAGGTCGTGGGTTCAATTCCCACTTCCTCCGTTTTTCTTATTTATTTTTTTTTTTTTTGAGTTTTTTTGTTTTGAAACCTAAAAAGTGGACAAAATAAGCAACTTATTACGTAAACTTAAACTTGGAAAAGCTTTAAACGGTTGTTTAATGTGCCTTATTTTTAGCGTATATGAAAAACATTAATGGGCTTTTGATTTTGGTATGTCGCTAAAACTCGTGATTGCTGCTTTTGTGGTTAATCCCGAATCTACCGTAGAGTGAATTCATAAGGATCTTGTACGGACACAAAAGCTATAAAAAGCTACAAACCAAATAAGTACTTAATAGGTGTGTATTTTGTCTTTGTTGTTTCAAAGAAGACAGGCAAGTGGGGGGTATCAAGGCCAAATATAAGAAACCAAATAAACTCTAATCACCATAATAAGCTAAAACAAGTCATGTTCATACTGCTAACTACTTATGCACAAAAAATAAGATCCTAATTCTAGCTTTATACTACCTAAAATTTAGCTTGAAAAGGGACGCAGTGGATCTTAATGTAAGATGTAACTTGCATACTACTTCTAAAAAATCATTTTGCAACGTAACACTACTAGGAATGCCAAATAACTTGAGCTAACATCTAACTACAACTACTGAGATTCAACACGGGTCAAAAATGGATTTTGACCCATAAAACTTGTTAAACCAAACACCCCTTTAAAAGCGTAAACCGACTTTGACATCGTAAAGGTTTGAAATCTTAACAAACTTGTTTTTATCATTAACCACAACTACAAAGGGACCTTTAACAAACTTTAGAGCATAATGGACATAAACAAGAACAATGAAAAAAAAATATCAAACTGCATAAACTTGGAACTTGGAACTAAAAAAAAAAAAACAGAAATTAAATTGCATTTAAATTAAAAGTTACATGAAATGTAAATGACTGAAAATTAAAGTGGTACTAGAATGAGAATTTCTAGACAAGTTTTACAATATTCCCACTATCCTATTTATACTAGAAATAAAAAAATGCTTTGTGTATTCTTGTCTCTTTCTGTTATGCTAGTTCTGAGAGGAGATTGAGCCACTGTATCTTGGAGTGCTTGTTGAAGCTTCATCACATCCATTGATTTATGCTTGGTCACCAAGACTAAAATCACAGCCATTGATGTGATTATGTTGTGTCTGGATTGATGACATGGCTTTGATGCCCATGTGACTTGGTCTTGGACTGTAGCAGAGGAGGAAAGTGATGGGGAGAGAGGGGGAGGGTTTGGCGCCAAGGGATTTGGGTTTCTGGGTTAAACTATTAGTTTGGGTAATATGGGTAAAACTGAAAACGGGTTAAAGGTTAAAAGGGTATGGGTGGTTTAGTATTTGTTTAAAAGGTTTAAGTTAAAGGTTTTAAGGTATTTTGTATATGTATAAAGTTTAGGAAAAGTGATTGGTATAAAAAAAATGGTTTTTAACAAAAATTGTTTTTAATATAAATACGTGTTGTAAATAAAAAAATGGTTTTACATAAAATAATTGTTTTTAATGAAAAATGTTTTAAGGGTAAGTTGGAAATTGGGTTCGGGTACAGGGAAGAAAGGTAATTATGGGTTTAGGGTTCGGTTTTGATTTTGTTTTCCCACTCTCACTCCAAATATGCGTATCCCGTGATCAAAAATGTAGAATATCCACTTCCCTCCCGTCCATAAAGCACTTTTCCATTCCGAGCTCAATTATGTCCGTTTTTCCCTGCTTTCGATCCTTTGTACCAAACACATAAAAACACACTTAAGGATATCCGCAATATAATTGGTTATATTTCGGTGTTTTTAGACATTTTGTGGGTTTTCGGCTTAAATGATGAGTAAAGGCCACCATCATCCCCCACACTATCAATTGCTAGTCCCTAGCAATCCGATCATATGAAGTAATGAAAGGATCAACAATACCAAGAATACCCGCTTTGACTTTTTATTCACAACGAAATTTAAAACTCAACGTAAATAAATAATATGCTTGATTATCAAAACATGGCATCACGGAACGGGATTCACGCAAAATGGGTGTCTCCGGGAATTTTAATCGCCATCCTCTTTTGATACTCTCAAACCAAGCTTAAACTTATTGTGCAAACATTTTGTAAAATGCTAACACTACTTATATCAATAATCTATGTAAGTCGAGACTTAACTTTTTACTCCCGCAATTTATAAAATTTAAGTGAGTGTGCTCATTTTCAAAAGTTTGATCATTAAAATCGACATTTTTTATGGTTGTTATCCACTTAACCAAAGTACTAACCCACCGGAAACGATGAAAGTCTAAGGATCGAAAGGGCCTCTTCCATGTAGAGGCTTTCTTCTCGACATCCCAAAACATTAGTTTTAAGTGACCGGCTTTTGACACCTCACGTAGAATAGTGCCGGAATTAGCGGAATTGATTCCAAAGATTTACGGCTACCGTTAAGTTAAAACTAAACCTAAATGTATTACAACCGACGTTAATTTAGAAATTCGAGATTCAAAGTGAGATCACCCATGTAGCGACTTTGTTCTCGCTTGTCCTTTGAGGAGGCTAGGTTTTCACCCCGAGAATAGTATCGGAGCTTTCGGATCTTTGAAGTCAAGGATTTCAAATTACCGCCAAACTTTTAGACAACTTTACTGAATACGAGTTCAACTTCCGATTTAAATTTAAGAAAAGCAAGTTTCGACATTTATTCATAAGAAACATATTGCTTTTATTCACGCAACTCATATTTTCTTTTCTTTTTTTTTTTTTTTTTTTTTTTTTTTTCAACTTTTCACTTTTTTTTTTTTTTTTTTTTTTTTTTTTTTTTTCAATTTTGACTTCGAACTTTAAACTTGCAACTTTTGCATCATTCAAGCACTTTTACGATACTTTTATTTTGCAACATTATTCGATTTAAGAAAGTATGCTTTCTGGAAATTTAAATAAAAGTTGAACTCTGACTCTAAATCAATTTTGCTTAAAACTTTTTATTGTAACAAGACGATTTTGAATGTTCAAAAGTTTGACAACGAGCACGTATTTAGGTCCAATTAGTTAGCTTCGGGAGAAAAAGCCAGATTACTTATATAAGCTCTAAAGAGAACTAACTACTCCACGCTTAGCATTTTCATTTGCACAACGCCAGAAACCTTAGCCTAAATGTTAAGAGAGCAACTAGATCAACACTCTAGCGTAGTGGATTCCCTTGTTCTAGCCGAATCAAGACTAAACTACCATTAATACCAAGCATTAACGCTTTATTTTGTGCAAAGCACTTGAAAATGTAAATACTTGACTTAAAGCGATAAAAATTTTAAAATTTTTGGTCAAAACGGGTACTAGGTACTAGAAGGTACACACGTGATCAAAATTCGCTAGAATTCCACACTTAGAATTGAATATTGCCCTCAATATTCAAAGTACCGCCGCTGTCAAACTATAGAACGGAAAAAGGTAATACTACTAGCCAAGTGTGGAAGCGAAATCTTTTTCACAAAAAGGATTAATAAGATATCCCTAGATAATCGTTAGCAAAAGATCGG
>CM040246.1:90457237-90592505 GCA_022545495.1 Chrysanthemum lavandulifolium
TAATCTGATAATTCGGTAAATGGTTTTAATAAGGATATACAAGCTCTCCTTCCGACATGTGCCAAATGATTTCAAATTTTCCATGTACATGTTGAGGGGGAGCATCTATCTTAAACCACTAAGTTTTGAAACGTGATCAATGTGCAGGTTCCCTCTTGTATGTGCAAAACTCTTTTAAACCTAAAGGCACATATTGAGGGGGAGCAAACTTATGAAAACCTCATCCTTTCACAAAATGTTTTATCTACTTGATTTGATTAGGGAAGTGATGTTGATTTCTTTTAGAAAATGGTAATCAAAGAAGTTAATTCTTTCTCTTGCCTCCATGCAAAACAATTCAAATACTTGATGCACATGTTGAGGGGAGATCTTTCTAAAAAATATCAAAAACAATTCAGGTACAAATGCTTGATAATATATCATAAGTATCTGGATTGATTTTCAAATGGTTTCAATTGGCTTCAACGGCAGATGAACAATATCAAATAGACCGACCAACTTTACTTTATGTATGGTGATATAAGGATGATAAGGTTAGGTATTTGTTCCCATGATCCGCCAGAACCGGAGGGATCTACCCAGGGACAATCCACTAGTTAGTGTAGAAGTCCTTAGGTATGATGATAAAAGGAGAAAAATGAGATATGGGAAGAGTGCGGACTGAGTCAGAGCTAGTACTGGAATAAACCCAACAAGGTTCTAGCTATGATGTCTCGGTAAGCACTGAAGGGGTTGAAGAATGAAAAAGAATTGAAATGTGAAAAAGGGTGAAAAGAAATAGCCCTCCAGTAATTCAACCTTAGGGCAGTAACCGGGTTCAACTCATATACTACTGGTGGTTACCAAGGTAACATCGGTATTGAAGACAAGACGTCATGGACCCAGTGACGCACTGCACTTCAACTTCCCAAACCACTCAAGTTCCTCTTAAAAGGACTTTTTCATTCTCACAGGGACCGACATTATCTATCGACTTTCTCTTAGAGATTTGTTATTGAGAAGGAGACCCTCTCCTTAGTCTCCGATACAGGATCCAAATATGCACAAATTGAGTCTAGAGCCACGAGATCATCAATAAATCTCCTTAGGACACTCTCAATGAAGACTCTCTGTTTCACACTATGTGGAAAGAGAGATAAAATCTTGAGTCCTACGCATTATCCTTGTGGTATTGCCAGAACATCTGAGTGATATGCATACATATTCACGATGAAGATGGAAATCCTTCTAGAGCCAACATCATACAAGCTCTTGGTGGGTGACATGTGAGATCTTGCAAAAGATCAAGCTTGTGACAACTGGATAGAAACGATGGGGCGATTCAATCTTGAATCAACCTTGGTCCAGGAAATGAATTGACGGATACCTTTGAAAAAACAGGTCGTTGTGCTTAAAAGTTCTTTTCCATAGCACATCGACTGTGTATTAATGTTTCAAAATTAAAGGGTATTTATGATTGATAATTGATTTTCCATAAAACCTTCGTTGTAGTGCAAAACACTTTCTATTAAGCAATACACGATTGTTTTCAAATCATTTTCATCAATCAGTGAATCTTAATTCGCTGGTTCACTCACTCCGTGTTGTCTTCTTTGAGACGTTCCGGTTTGAGAACGGCTTGATCTAGCTGCGAAACCCTGTCAAGGAGATTCTTCGGAATTATACCTGATCACAGGCAGTACTTGTACTGATCAACGGGGAACCGTGGGCCGTGTACCTCAATTCAACAAAAGTGATCAAAGACACTTTTGTGTGCTTTATTGCTAACTGTTTTATGCAGGAACACCCGACGTTTGCAGCTGATCAGAATGAAGCGGTCAATCCATAGCCGCATGCTCACACATTACATTCATCTCTAAAGAAATCATGATAAGTGCATCAATGACTCTGATGTTTTCACTCCATGCTTCTGCTACGCTGCTGCAAATATCATGAATCAGCTAAAGCTTCCGCTACTCTGATAAGAAGATATCATGATCCAGAATGTGAGCATGTCGGTCCAAAAGTCACAACATCACATACTATCAACACCACAATGGATGAGTCAGAGATTTATGGTTGCTGATAATCTCAAAGCTGGTTCAAATACTCTATCATCACGTGGATCAGTTTAAGACCTCCACTCGATTTTTCAAAACATGCAGAACATGATGAATCAAAGACTACGAGCTAAAGAACAAAAGTGCTTAATCAAAGAAACCAAGAACAACGAAATGTTATATCAGTTTGTAATCATTGTAAGTTGAGGTGACCTCCCTTAGGGGGAGATTGTTGGGATTTAGTAAATCCAGTACTTAAAGTGTCGGTCACCTCAAGTATGTATACTCGTTAGAAAGCTCGTAGTCGTAGCTATTCAGTGTTAGTATTTAGATTACTTTGTAACACCGTGGAGGACGGATGGGTCTTTACCCGCTGTATGCCTGATCCACAGCCTAAAGTAGGCGTCTAAGCTTGTACCCTATAAATACCCTTTGCCCTCCAAGGCAAAGGGTTGGAGCTTCATAATATATTTTTCTTTGTCTCTCTAGGGTTCCCATCTTCTAGTTTAATTGGTAGAATACCAAACCCCACTCCATCACACCCAAAGTTTTATTTGCTTTCTAAAAATATAAAAGACTAAAAGAATCACCTCACCTTTGTCTTTTCGTTATACATCTCGACTAGCATCTATATTCCCAGAGAGCGATCAACCCCTCGGTGACCCATACTACTGCCGCAACGATTAGGTCTGTTTCGCTCAGTGGGTTATAAAGCTTGCTCTTGAAAAGGAAGTCTTTCGACCCATAACCACGCATTACATCACATTAAAAAGCAGTCTAGGCGTAATGCTATTATTTTTACAATTATGATAAACATATGGGTGAAAATTAAAGATATGATATATTTAATCTAAGCAGACGATGTACGTAACAAATTTTGGAAATTACTAGTATCATAAAATCTTTCAAATTGTAAACAACATCGTCGATTCTCGGAAACTAGCGAGTTCTTGGTTACCAACTTTGAAAAGTTACTGATGTGGTCACTGTGTTGACTTTCACCCTGACTTTTTTCACTTAGAAAAGTTATTGTAATGATCCTTATGATTTGCGTTGACTTTCACTTTAAATTGATAATTTTGGTTCTTCACTTTTACACTTATTATACATATGCTTTAACGCAGCGTTTAGAAAAAAAATTATTTTTACTTTTTTTTTCATTTATTTATACAAGTTTCGTATTTTTTTCTCTCTATTTTGTATTTTTGTTTTTTTAAGTGATAATTTTGTTTCTTCATTTTTACACTTATTACACCTATACTTTAACGCAGCGTTATGGAAAAATTTCTATTTACTTTTTTTATTCATTTAGTCATAATTTATTCATACAAGTTTTCTTTTTATTTTCATTTTTTTTTTTTTTTGTAAAGTCATAATTTTGTTTCTTCACATTTACACTTATTATACATATACTTTAACGAAGCGTTTAGGAAAAAAAATTTATTTTTAAGAAATATAAGTCACATAAGGGGTTGTAAAGTATAACTATAAGAATAACGCAACTTTTAGAAATTTTCCTAAAAGAAATTTTTTCTTTCTGTTTGTTAGAGTATAAGTATAACAAGTGTCAAAAAAGATTAGTGTCATTTTTTGGTGGTAAAAAAAACTAGTTTATGAATAAATGAAAAAACTAGAAAAAAAAAGTTAGTGTAAAAAAAGTGTGATGTGTGTAAGAAAATACTGTGTGAATAATTGTTAAAAAAATATAATAAGGGTAAACAAAATTAGTGTATGAATAAATGAAAAAAAAGGTTTAGGTGAAAGTCAACGTAAAGTACAAGGACCGTTACTATAACTTTTTTAAGTAGTAACCGGTCAAACATGTTACATGCCGATCATATTACGTATATTGGTTTGAAATTTGGAATAAAAAGGAAAGAAACAAAAAAAGAAACAAAAAGTTTTAGGAATTAACAAAAAAAGTTATAAGTGAGAAAAAGACAAGTTACTAAAAGTGAAAGTAAACGCAAAGTGTAGGGACCATTACTGTAACTTTTATAAGTGAAAAACAAAGTTAAGATATGATGGGAAGTGAAATTCAACGCAGTATGCACATGGTATTATCAGTAGCTTTTCAAAGTTAAAATCGAAGAATCTCTAGTTTTTAATCTTACGTATATTGTTCACATTTGAAGTATTTTGCATTATCTTAGTAATTTTCAAAAAATTTACGTAGATCGTTTATTTAGAATAAATATACATTAAATATACACATAACTTAAGCCATCATATTTTCGGGTGGTACTTGTACTATTAATTTTGGCAAAAGGAGTGCATTCTGTATACACGTTGACATATCGATAAGTCAGCAACTTTTTATACCTAAATAGCTATGAACCATTATATAGACCATAGGATCATGTTATCTTAGGAGTTTAGGAGATTGCAACCTAATCTGGTTTCAATGGCCTAAGTGAAAACTCGACAAGTATGCTAGTTTAATTAAACAATACGGGGTAGTTGAATTTCTATCAGTCGCCACGAGGCCCACGACTATATTGTCATAAACTTGAATAATCACAAAAGTTCGTAAAAAATAATTGAGGGTAAAGTAGTAAACTATTTATTGCAATTTGCAAGAGAAATAAAACGATAAAGTATAGTTCATGACCCCACAAAGGATATGCATGTGATGTTGGTGGTAGCTGGGCAAACCAATAAAATATCATAATACATCGAAAACGACTTTTTGGAGAATCGGGTATGATAGCTTATGATAGCTTTGATTCGTCGTAAAGCGGACATGTCACGGCCTCATAGCTCGTAGTAAAGAGACCCTGCGCTAAACCCCATGTTAAACCAGTGGCTTGAGCCAAAGAGGGAGACTTTGCAATTTTTAGATCGTTGGAGGGTCCAACGGTTATGTTTCATAATTTTTTCTTTTAAGTTATACATGCATATAAACCCTTTTTGCATAACCATTTTACATAGCAATTAATCTTTCATTTTCATTTCTTTACTATATCACAAAAATAAGTCATCCAAATGATACTTATATTAATAACCTTCTAGGGATGTCGCAACATCTAAACTAATCATCTTCGTCAAATCCCGCTACACCTTCATCCGCAAACTCAATATCTTTACAACCCCAATTTGGTTCGTTTGATAGCAAATATATTATGCCAGCATACACACCCGAACAATATTATCTTCAACAACAACTACTACTTAAACAACAATTTCAACATCTTCAACAACATCTACCACAATTCTTACCATCGCACAACAAACACAACCACAACCCGAACAAGTACCACAAAAAACCGAAAGTTAGCGAAGAAAAGGCAAAAGACCCGCTAAACCTACTAAAAAAACAACTACCACCACCCCCACCACAACCACAACTACTGAGGGATCCTAAAAGACAAACACTCGTTGGACGCATGAAGAGGAACTACTATAGTGTTATGTTGTTGTTCCCGAGGACAACCAAATAAAAAATAACTAAGATGATCTATCATTTTGGTTCGGGGTTCTTAAAGAGTTCAACAAAACTTCTCTACACAAACGTACCAAAGCTATGATGATGGCGAAGTGGGCAACGTTGAATGGTAATTGCCAAAAGCTCAACTGAATCTACAAACTTTGAGTAGAAATGGGGAAAATGAGGTTGATTTTTTGAGCCATTTTAGGATTACATTTCGTGATGAGACAAAAGGATGAGCGTTTACCCCAAGTGGGATGCGGCCAAAGCTGTTGATCCGTATGATGACACCGGATTTACCGAGCTATTCATAGATGATCCGAGACCACGCCCTCCGGCAAATCACGTTCAATGAAAAAAACTAAATCGGAGACTATGTCGGGCACCACGTGGAGTAACCCTCAAGATTTTAGGAGACTGTACAAAATGAATTAAGACTCAAACGGGAGGCTGCTCAAGAGATGTATGCGATGACTAAAGCAAAAGACGCGACGATTAGAAGAAATTATCTTTCTCAGCACTAGTACCGCAGGATTATCGGATGAGGAATTGAGGATGCCTTCATAATCAAAATGCAAAAAGAAGAAATCCAACAAAAATACAGACTTGGTAGTAGCCGTCTACATTATTTTTTTTAGGGTGAATTGCATATATATCCTTCAGCGCGTGAATAATTAGTATATATCTTTCTTCTGAGTTTTGATCTGCGTAGTCTGATGATTTTTATGCGTCGAAAGGATATATATGCGATTTTGCGTCTTTGGAGGATATATCTGAAATAACCCTTTTTATCGTTTTATTTTAAGTGTCCGTATTGTAATTTGAAATTTTATTTTAATTAATGAAAATTTAGTTGGTTAAAAATAGAAAAGAAAATAAAAATGGGTTACAAAAGTAGTTTTTGGCTTGAGCCATAACGGAGAAGGGTTTTGATGTGCAAGTAATAAGGAAAGTGAAAAGAAAAATTTTGATGTGACATAACGTGATACAAAAAAATGTGTCATGGCTTGAGCCATGACACTTGATACTCTCATCTACAAATATTTAACCGTTTTGTACTTACATTTTCAAATAGGTTAAAAGCTAAAAATGCTCTATTATTATTACTCGAAACTTATTAACTCGTTATACTTAACAAAGTTTTAGATTAACTACTATTACGCTTAATTAAATCTCTTTTCTTTAAAAAGACATTAATGCCTTTAGTCTTCTTTAACGGCCATCACACCGCTTCCAACCTCCAACACCACCACCACAGCCAGCCACCATTACACTTAACTTTCTCCCACCATTGCACCTTACTTCATCACCCTTAACTTCAAGAAAACATCTGTCAACCTATTGTTGGGGGAGGGGCAAATGCCCATCGGGTGTCTCGACCTATGGTTATGGATAAGGGCATCATTTAAGTTATCTGTACAACTTTAGCTTGGATTTATGCATTGGTCTACCCAATCGTGAAATTAGTTTTAGCATCAAAAGCAACATCAAACAGTCCAATAATCAACACGATCATCATTAGGTTGTCAAAGAATGATAAACGGGAAGAATTACGTAATGCCCGAATAAACAAAAGCCCATTTTAACTAATATACCAATACTCCCACGTGCTGTTGCAACTTGCAAAATTACAGTTGACAAAAATAATTGGTTGGTGTCATATAAGCATTCAAATTGGTAAAAACAAAATCTTTATAAATGATATGTAGGTGTTGACCAATAGTTGTTGTTGGCAAGTTTTTTAACCGGAATTAACGGTGTTTGATCAAATTTATAAGACGTACAAGATGGAGTTAGAAGAAATTACTAAATTATCTTTAAAGATGATGTATGATGAGTTTTTTTTTTTTTTTGAAGTAGAGAAAGCATAATAAGTAGTGAGCAAGGTTAGGCTAGTCTCAATCGATCGGGTAAGATCGTTTGGGCAACCCAAAATTTTGTACTCAACCGATGTTCACATCGGGCATCACGGTTGCGGGGGTCGGTTGCCACATCGGGCATGGTCGCCATTTTGGTGATATCGAGTGAAATTCCACACGATGTTTAATGTCTCGTTCCTTTTTCTTTCTTTTTTTTCTCTTTTATCTTTGTATTTCTTGAGTTGGGAAAAACACAAATTGAAACTTGAACAATTAATTGAAAGCATAAAATCATGTCTGCTTAAACATAAAAAAGCTACAACGATCAATCGGGAAATAAACTACTAAAACTTAAAAAGCAGATAAATCTTAGGCCGTACCTCGAGCTTGAAGGGAATCAAACTCCCATTAAAGAGCCGACGCCCATTATGTCAAGTAGTTGTCTTGGAATCTTGAGCTTCAGGTGTTTCTTGCTCACGCGTGCAGAACTTCACGTCTCGCTTTCTTCCATAATTTCCTACAGTTTTCTTTGTCTTGTTCTAGTTGACGGAGGGACGCTTCACTTAACATGGGGGTGGTTTGAAGATCCACATGGGGTGTTCACATGGAGTTGGAACAATTGGGTTGTTCACGGTGGAGAGTTTGAAAATACATTTCCGGTTGGAAAGCAGGAAAGGCAGTTCATGTGGTGGTGAGTAAACTTGAACCTGTGGTAGAGTTGGAAAAGCGGTTCCAACAATCGATTTGGAGTTGGAAAGCTCGTTTAAACAACTTTCTGACTTGGGAATTCTTGAGAAAAATCTTTCGATGGCGTTTTTGTGTGTGAATTGTGTGAGTTATGTGTGAATTGTGTGAGTTATGTGTGTGAATTGGTGACCCAGTAGGGTTGTATATATTGTGTGAATTGTGTGAATTTGAATTTGAATTTTAAATAATCCGCTCTATTTTAAATTTAATTTTAATAAATTTAAATTTAATGTTAAAAAATAAAAATAAATAAAAAACAAAAAACTTTGGTCATCGATTGTGGCATCTAGGTCATGTCAGTCATTTGGAGAGAAAAGACGACGGTATTTGAATAATGAAGGTCATCCAGTCGCGATTGGGACCAGGCCTTTATAAAGAAAGCATAATAAGTAGTGAGCAAGGTTATAAATAGCGCAAGATGTGGCGTAGCGGTATTATTAAGCCTTACGTTTTACCGACCAAGACGAAGCTTTTGTGTTTTTAATAAAGTGGCACAAAATATGAAAATATTTATATATTTATATCATATTTCATATATATCGAGTTAATAAAAAAAAACGTTGTACATAATGAATAAGGTTGAGAAACTATTTATACATGCAATATTCTTCATTTAAAAATAAATAAAATAAAATAAAAATTATCAGAGTTGAATCATAAAAACATGCCACGCCTCATGTCTTAGTGCGCCTTTTCCCGCCTCAACTCACGTCACGCCTAAAGTCGACGTCTTTGTCTATTTCATAATATGAAGGTCACGCCTAACGCCTTAATGACGCTTTGGTGATACTATGACGCACCTTTTAAAACCATGGTAGTGAGTACTATATAAAGTATTTTTGGCTTTTACCATTTTCAAATATGTATGGTATTTTCGTTTTAAGAATTGTTTAAAGTCTATGGTAATAGTGACTGCAAACATGATCGTTAACTCACCGTCACGTGAGTTTATCTCTCCTCAACCAACATTAGAATTACATTAACAAGACCACAAACAATCTCGTCACATCAGCGTCAATTCAGTTTTCTCTCTCCTAAATCAAACACTCGTAGTAAAGAGACCGCAGTCACAACAAAAAACAACCCCACAAAAATAAATTAAATCTAAAAGTACATACACAAACCTTTCAATTGTTTCGGTCCACTTACAAACCAAACAATTGCATTGGTCCAGGGGGACGTGTTCCATTTGGTCCTCGTATGAGAGGAATGCATGTGGTTTGACAAAGGGGACCGAACCATTTGGTTCGACCACTACTAGTTTTACCAACATAGTGTATTAACACAATTAACATAACCACCGAAACATACCCAAATAAACACAAATATATCACACAATACACTCACATACAAAAAAAAGGAAACGAAAAAAAAGGTCTGTCGTCTGACCAACTTACTTGTGCTCCAAATCCTTGTAAGACGCGTCCGATGGGTCGGGTATTATAACAAAGACACGTCCTTGAGAGTGCCAAGAAGGCAATCAACACGTTGTTGATGACTTATTACCTCTAGTCTAAATTTTTAACAAGTGAATGTTGAATTATCCATTTATCCATCGCATAACAAAAGGTAATGATACTTCGGTATTTAAGGGGTGTTTGTCGGGTTATATAGTCGGCTTACGGCTTACTTGGTCTTAGGCTTATGTTTTATAAGTTTACTTTGTGGCTTATTTTGAAACTTTTTGGCTTATATAAGCTTATTATGTCATAATAAACATATAGTAAAAGTTCAAAATAATCACAAAATATAAGCTAATGAATATAAGCCTAAAACCAAATAAGAAATAAGCCGGCTATGTAAGCCAAACAAACACCACCATAATACTCTAGTCCCTAGGAAGCCATTAACGATATTTGATGAATGAGAATATTTTGTTGATCCAACATTTAAATATAATTTATTTTAGGAAAAAATTTCAAAAAAAACCAGTCGCACAGGAGAAAATCACTCTTTTACATTCTCATTATTCAAAAGTTCAAAAAAACCCGGGACGACAGTACTATTAGGCAACTTAACCATATTTTTTACAAGCGTTTTTTGTCTTTTGGACAACTTGTACTTTAGAAAAACTTGTATGAGACAATTTGTATTTTCAATGTACAATGATATTAATATAAAAAACACTTGTTAAAATATGGTTGAGTTGTACAATTGTTTAGTCGCTCTAATCACTTTTAAACTTCTAAAATATACCCTTAAGTGATCGGGGTCTCTTTTGAGAATTTTCTATTTATTTTTTCAAAATAACTATGTTTCTGTTCATTTTAACTAGAGTAAATTGCAAAAATCGTCCTTAAAGTTTGGTCAAATTGCAAGTTTCGTCCCAAACGTTTAGAAAGTGCAAGGATCGTCCATGTGGGAAACTTTTGAGTAAAAATCGTCACGGCAATAACAAATGACTAAATGCCCTTTTCTAAGCGTTTGGGATGAAACTTGCAATTTGGCCAAACTTTAAGGGCGATTTTGCAATTTACTCTTTTCTATATTATTTTCGGTTTCTTACATAAATGATCCCTATGTTGTACAAAGTTTGACAATGTTAGTCCGATTTTTTTTTTTTTTTTTTAATTTATTTTTAAACCATCGCCACCCACCACGACCCATTACCACCGCCACCGCCACCACCACCACCATCTCAACCCCAACACCGTCACCCACTACCACCGCCCCCATCGACCACCACTCAACAACCCGATCCACCACCGCTCACCGCCACCACGCGATCTGCCACCACCGCCATCGCCACGATACCGCGGCCCCATCCGCGCGATCACGGCCGCCGCCGCCACCACCACCCACCGGCGCGTGGTGGTGGCGGTGGTGGTGTGCGTGGATGAGTGTGTGGTGGTGGCGGTGGCGAAAGATGGCGGTGGTGGCGGTGGCGGCGATGGTCATGCGGTGGAGTGGCGATGGTTAAAAAATGGGACTAACATTGCAAAACTTTGTGCAACACAGGATCGTTTATGTAAAGCGAAAATAATATAGATTAGAGTAAATTGCAAAATCGTCCTTAAAGTTTGGTAAATGCAAGTTTAGTCCCAAACGTTTAGAAAGGCGTTTAGTCGTTTGTTGTTGGCGGGGGCGATTTTTGCTAAAAGCTTTCCATGGGACGATCGCTTGCACTTTCTAGCGTTTGGGACGAAACATCAATTTGGTCTAACTTTTAGGACGATTTTGCAATTTACTCTTTTAACTATAAAAGAAATATACGTGTCTGGTGCAACCTTTTTACTTGACCCTTTTAAATATATATACATATGGAAGGTTCCATTGTGTAGGCACCTAACACCATTAAGAATGCCAAACACAAATGAGTGAATCTTGAAAAATGACTCCTTTAACTTTAAAGTAATGAAGGGGCATGACTTAGTTTGGGTAATGGTACCAAACTATTTATCTTTTTATCACACTCTTATGGCCTACCACAACTATAATTGTTTATCTTAACTAAATAGTTTCTATTCTATTTCTTTCAATTGTTTACTTATTTTGGTAAGAAGTTGTTGCGTAATTATGTCATCTAAGTTTGATTATAAAAATAATTAGATGTTTTTGACCAAATTCGTTACAAGAAAAACTACAGTATTCTATGCTATAAAACTTCATCCATACCTCAAGTTAGAAATAGTTAGTATATAATAATAATGATTAGTTTTAATTTGTTTTTCTTAAAGAGCATACCTTAGTTATTGTTGAACAATATATTTAATTTTATTTCTTAAAGGAAGTACAAGCCAGTGGTTATGTTTTGACTACTTTGAGGGTCCATCAACAATTATCTACAAATTAAATAGACATTTTAAGTGGATTTTTAACACTACCTCTTCTAGAAGGTAGACAACAATGGTTGAGAAATACAATAATAAAGATTTCTATATATATATATATATATATATATATATATATATAGTGAAGCTTTATTTTCGAACCCACTTTAAATGCGAGAACTGCGAGAACCATTTTTTAGCCATTGGATCAATTCATTAATGGATGAGATGACTTGTGCCATTAATGTCATTAAAGGAAAGATTAGTGTCATTAGTGTCATTAAAGGAAAACTTTTATAAATGACTGAAGGGTATTATAGTCATATCCAATCAATGCTTCAAATACATTATAATTCATTCAAAAAAAAAACGTATCACCGTAATTGATTTGATCCAAAAATATAGGAGAAGTTTCTCTCAAAACCCTAACCACCCTCTCTAACCCTCATTATTTACAGCCACCATAAAATATGTATCTTTCTTGTCAGTTGTCATCGAAATAAATCACGAATAATCATTATGACCCATCTTTTTATCATATATGGAGTCGCTTGTTCATCAACAATTGATCTAATGTTCGAGTTTTGTATATAAATCAGAAGGTAAATTATTTTTTCACAAGATAAAATAATAGAGAAATCACGCTTCATTGCTTACTGTCACCAAGCATGTATATGTCAGATGTTCTTAATTTTTTTTTGAAATAAGATGTTCTTAATTCAAATATAGATTTTTTATTCATCATGACAGTAATTGTTTTGTGGTTGTAGATATTTTTTGTTACAGATATTAATTAAATTCTTCTTATATGATAGCAACTTATTTTATTGGTATTGATTTTTATTGTTTTAAAATACGTGATTCATATTTGGGTTCATGTTTTATTTGTATATGTCGACATATTTATTTAGTTATCTAATCATATTCATACATTTTAGGCCATGCTTTGTAGTAATACTTTTGTATCAACATGTGATTCTAAGAATGACACTATTTCACGTGTTGATGTAACTAGTTTATTTGCTATTCGTTTAATCTCCTTTCATGTGTTGATGTAACTAGTACTTGCTATTTGTTTGATCTCTTTATATAAAAATATCTAATACCTATTTGTTCTTGTTTATTCTAAGCAGTTCATTATGTCCTACATTTGAAGGTGTGCGTCTATGTTCTAATGAATTTGATGAGAAACTCGAAGTACACATATGTTTTTTGAAGGCGTGCATGTATGTTCTTTGAAGGCGTACACACATGTTCAAAAGAAACTGATGACAAACTTCAAATACATATGTCCAGTGCACATATGTTCTAACGAATTTGATGAGAAATTGAAAATACACAAATGTTCTTTGAAGGCGTGCATGTGTGTTCTTAGAAGGCGTGCACATATGTTTGAAAAGAATCTGATAAGAAACTTCAAATACATATGTTCCGTGCACATATGTTCTTGGAATTCATGCATATTACATTTGTATATTCAAAATAATACATTTGTATAAGGCGTGCATATGTATATTCAACCAATGAAGATCTAGAAGTGGATGCACATATGTCTGACTTCTCAAATGTTGACGGCTACGAGTGTACATATATGTCCGACTTGTAAAAATGTTGCTAATAATGAGTGTGCACATATGTCTGTTTGTGTTTAATATTATTAGTGCACACATGAATTTGTATTGTAATTGTATTTCAATCGATATCGAATTTTGTGTATAAAATTTATGTTATTGGCTTGTCATAAACTTACATTATCTAAAAAAAAACACATATGCACCTTACTATTTGAAAAACATGCATGTTGAAAAATCATTCCAAAAATAAAAATTAAAAAAAAAAACTGAAAACATGTATGCACTAACGTAAAAAAAAAAAAAAAAAAAAAAAAAAAAAAAAAATCCGAAATTTAAGGTTTTAAAAACGGAATTAATTTAAAAATTAAAAATAAAATAAAAATGTCTTTTACTATTATAACCTTTTGATTAAATAAAAATATTTAATATTTAAAAAATATGATTGGTTTAAAGTGGTTACCATGATTACACTGGCTTAAGTGGGTTACGAAAATAAAGTGCTATATATATATATATATATATATATATATATATATATATATATATATATATATATATATATATATATATATATATATATATATATATTTTAAAGGAATACTTCATTAAGCAGACGCGGAATATCTCCAAAGCGAGATATCCGCAAACACAAATTACATCATATCAATCAAGAAATTACACCATCCTTTCCAATCTATCTTACAACCCTTACATCGACTCCTATACCAAAATACCCCAAACCCTTAATGTCGGCCTTTATATGAAGCGGCGGTCATCTCGATGTTAGCAAAGGCGTCGTTTCGAGCTTTCCAAATACGCCAAACCGTCAAAATAAGCACACCATACACAATATCTTTCTTCGTCTTCGAGCTCCTCATATGATCAATATACACTTGAACATCTCGGATCGAAAAAAGAAAGAGGAGGTAACCTACACCAAGAAGCCACACCGGCCCAAACGCCATTCGCAATTCTACAAGCCGTGAAGATATGATCCGTACTCTCGTCCTCTTCACCACATAAATAACAGCCCCCCTCTCCCACCACAATATTTCTCCTTCTAAGGGCACTCAGAGTCGGGATCCGATCCATATTAGCCCTCCACATAAAAATATTACACTTATTCGGGATCCACTTGCACCACACGAACACTTTGCTTTCATCTCTGTCGACATCTTCAATCAACCATCTCCTTGTTTCTAGATAACATAGAACTTGCAATAAAAAAGGGGTCATAAAAGATGCTGAACCACAAAAAGTAAACCTATGCCTTTGTACATATCCTAGAAAAAAAGGTTGGGATGAATTTACTTGTCTATGAGACATGTGGTTAGCGAGTATCCGTTAATACAAAAAAAAATTAATGGCAAAAATGCATATATATCGCTCTCAAAGTGAATAATTACATATATATTAACAGTATATGTTTTTTATGAACGTTTCTGATAGTTTTATCGTCTTTGGATATATATCTGAAATTCGTTTTCGGAAAGATATATATGTAAAAGACCCAATTTTCTTTAGGTTATAGATTTAAGAATATATAGCATCATGTATTTTGGGGAAAAGTCGGATTAGGTTGGTAATTAATGTCATTTGTAGGAAGAAAATATGGTAAATTATTTTAGTGTTTGTGTAACTAGTTATAATACGTGTCTTGTATGCGGTTTTAGCAAAAAAAATTATTTTGTATCAATCTGAATATTGTGTCTTTAAAAATAATTACATATAATTATATCTTATCTTGAGTTTTTATTATCCATTAATATCCATTAAATTTTGTATAATCAAATTTTGTAAAAATTTGTTAGATAACTTCAATTATTATATTTAGTGATATAGATGTTGATGTTCTATTTAAATTTCACTATTTATATTATGATGTCTGTGAGATCACGAGTTTTGTTGCATAATAAGCGTTGATGAAGTTAAAATATCTTTCCTTAAAGTTTTTTAAAATGTTTTCTACATATTGTTGCATTTCCAAAAAAAAAAATTTCTCCATATCCTTATATGAATAATAAAAATTAAATGAGTGGTTGTAATAAATCTGATCATTTTTTTTTTCATATTACAAACGTTCGTTCTTACAATTTAATAGTTATATTCCTGTTTCGATAATTTAGTCGTATTTAATATTCAATTCGTGTCCATGTCGTTGCATCATCTTTTAATATGAAATAAATGAGTCGCAAGTAAGCGTATATAGTAAAAAAAATGATATTTATAATCTTACGTATATTTATATGTGAGAGTTTTAAAACAACATATATATTGTATTTTTAAGTTATAAAGTATAGAAATTATAAAGTATAAGGGGTATTTGTTTAATTTCCAGTTATTAAAAACATGGAAACTTATAATATTACACTTAACTCTATGCAATTTTAAAAATTTAACCACTAAAGTTTTATTATTGGTGCTTTTATATTATTGTTTAAGATGCTTGTGATTTAGAGATTACTTACTTAACTTTGTGATATATTGTTGAATCTGTGGCTTAAACAAGAGAATGAATAAAATTGCTATTACTACATCTGACACTTTTTTTCATAAAAAAAAAATAAAATTGTTTTTTAATCTCATGTATCAGTAAAATTATAAAGTTTTTCATCAAAAGATTACACCAATAAGTGTATTTTATTATTCACTTCAAGTTAATAGCGATTTTGCACTTTTTTTATTAAAAAAATTGAATTATTTCTCATCATATCTTAAAATTCGCAACATATTCATAATACGTTCGTAATAAAATTACACTGTCATCGACCATCCTCTTTACTCCCATGACCCCCTTCCATCTTTCCATGAATCTTGGCCTCTTTTCGCAAAAGTATTAATGGTAGAAATTATTACGAACCTCCTTCATCCTCACTTAAACCCCCTCCATCCTCACTCCCATTTTTTTGTAAATGTGTTATAAAATGTTTTGTTTCTTCCTCCCTCCATCTTCCCTCTATCAACCTACAACTTTACCTCATTCATTCTTTTACACACTTGAAAATTTTTATCTTCTATTAATCTTCTTCCGATTAATTATTTTTGTAAAAAAAGTTTAACGATCTTCCTTAAATAATTTGAGTTTTGGTTAACAAAATAAATGCTTGTAAGTTATATTTTGTGAATGGTATTAAATGATATATTTTCAAACTCTGCAAGTAAAGTCATGACTTTTTTCTTTGTGTTTTAGGAAATATACGAATACAATACGAGGTTATGTGAGACAAGTGCGGTTTTGTCTTGAAAAAAAAATCTTAGTTTTAACAATATACCACAAAAGTAAGCCAAGTTGAAAATAAGTATCATTTTGACCTCTGGGGTCATAGAAATACAAATTTCCTACAGAAAAACACAAATTCAATCAACTAAAAATCATGTATATTTCAAGTACTTTTCAAGTTTAATTAATGTGTTTTAACAATATTTTTAAAGAAAATTTGAGTCTAATTAATACCTCTAACTAGTGCCTTGATTGCGCTAGTTAGATAAACTCATTATTAAAACCGTGTTAACAACAATTTAACTATTTTTTTTATCTCTTGTAACTGTTAAAAAGAACAACATGTTATGTAAAAATTTCGAGATTTTTCTTTCTTTTGGGTAAAGGGTATCAGAGATTTTTCTTTCTTATATCTACTCAGTTGAAAGTAAAAAACTTCACAATAAAAATCTAAAATACAGTTAAATTTTTCCGCTTTACATTTTGAGTAGAATATAGTGTGAATTTTACACTTTTGCAAATGTTTCAAAAAATTTGACAGAAGTGTTTCAAATATTTGACATCAAAAATCTCCACTACATATAAAACAAATGCTTAAAACTTAAAAATGAGGATTGTTAATTCCCAAAATACCTTTTAAAACTTAAATTTCATTCTTTTGCTACTTTCCTAAATAAAAATCCGTACAATGTTGCTTAATGAAATAATTATCTTAATAATATTCTCATTGAAAATTTTAAAATATGCAAGACAACTTTTGACAACATTTTTGTAAGTAGTTGCTAAAGGAAAAAGAGGTCAATTTTCTGTAATCAATCCCAACATTAATAATTATTAGAAATTCATAACATGTTACATTTATACTAACTCCAATATCAAAACATAACATAATCTTGGTTTTTGTAAATACTAAAGAAAATGCGAAAATAAAATTTTAATACAATTGCATAATAACAAGAATAGTTGTAAAACAAAAGTACTTTAGAGCATACTATCTTATTTAAATATTTAAATTATTATTTAACCTGCAAACTTTCTAGCTCAACTCTCACTATCTTTACAAATAAATACGTACATTCAAATTAATGATATTATACACCTCGCATTTTTACACGTATAATTGTTTATTTTAAAAAATAAAATAAATAATCCATATTGTTGTACTTAAAATTTGTATTTGTGTTTCGTAAAAACTAAAACCGAAAATATAAAGAGAGAGAGAATAAGAAATTGTTTGATAGAATAGTTAAATGAACAATAATTGAAAAGTGTGATGGTTGGTTGGCTCATGGCCAGATAATAATTGTTGGGTTGGTAGAGATCTAGAAATATATTGGTACCGTGGGAGGTTTTTCGTGTCTTCACTCTCACTCTCAATCTCACTTTTCCAAAATTTACTCGAATTATTATTATTATTATTATTTACATGAAATAAAACTTATATTTAAATATTACAAGAGATTATTTTTACCAAATTTATGAAACTTATATTTAAAAAAGTTTTTTTCTTTATAATTAAAGTATAATTTCTATTTATCCAACTTAAATATCAAAATTTTATATTTATTTAAAAAGTAAATTTATTAAATAAGCATAGTTTTTTCATAATTTTATGTGCCAAACATATCTTTAAATTATAGAGACATGGAGTATAAAATTTCACTTCTCTTAGTAAGATCTTAATCTTTCTGATTTTTTTTCTATGCTAAAGATGAAAACACTCACCTTTTTTTATTTACTTCTCCATCTTGCTCATCCTTTCCAAGTCTCAGCACTTATCCAGTTATCCATAGCAAGAATATATTTTCCCTTAACAGAAAAATCCAAATAAAGTAAAGGATGGCTAAGGAGGAAATATTTATCCAATCAAGTGAAATTATTTGGTGTCACATGAATCAACATATTCGACACTTTACATTCATTATAAAATTAGAACTATATTAAAACAATAGTCTGTAACATGTTACAGACAAATTATTTCTAGAGTTAACTACATTTTTGTTCACATGGTTGTTTGGATTTCACTTTTATTCATTTGCTTAAAAGTTGCGATTTTAATTCAAAATCGTAGTTTGGCTCCACTTTTATCCATTTTTCTAACGAAATTAGTTCGATTAGTTAAGTCGAATTGTAAAGTGGCAACATTAGTCATTTAACCTAACGGTCGTTTGCAACGTTAGTCCTTTATACCAAAGATCTTTTGCAACATTTGTAACGCTTAGTCCTTTCGGTTAGTTAGTCCTTTAAACAAAATTTTAAAAAATTCGAAAAAATGTTTTTTGTCGAAATTTTTTAAGATAAAAATTTCAAAATTTTTTCTAATAAAATTTTCTTAAAAATTCTAAAAAATGTATACACGCTTTAAAAAATATATACCAAAGATCACACACACTTTTACATGTTTTTTTATTAGATTTTTTTAAAAAAATTAGAAATTCTTTAGCATTGCCATTTTTAGAAATTTTTTAGCATTGACATTTTACGATTTTTTTATATAGACTAAAAATTTCTAATAAAATGTACTAAAACTATCATTTTGATGTGGTTTTAGTCTATTTTTAGAAAAGTGAAACTAGTACAAAATTTTTAGAAAAGTGAAACCAAACTATCATTTTGATTAAAAAAAAAAAAAATTGATATGGTTTTAGTCCATTTTGATATGGGTTAGTACAAAATTTCTAAAAACATGTCTAAATTTTTTGATATAGTTTTAGTCCATTTCTAGGGAAAAAATAGATTTTTTTTTTCTAAAAAAATCTCAAATTATTTTTTCGGAAAGAAGTTTTTTAGAATATTTTTCAAATTTTTTTAGAATTTTATTTTAGAAAAAAAATTTTAGAAACTTTTTCTAATTTTTTAGGAAAAAGTTTTTGTCAAAAACTTTTTTATAATTTTTAAGAAATTTTTTTTCTTGAAAAAAATTTGAGATTTTTTCTTAAAAAATTTCAATTATTTTTTGAAAAAAAAATCGACAAAAACATTTATTAGAATTTTTAGAATTTTTTTAAAGCGACTAACTAATGAAGCGACTAACGTTGCAAACGATCTTTGGTATAAATGACTAACGTTGTTAACTAATCGTTAGGTTAAAGGACTAATGTTGCCACTTTACAATTCGACTTAACTAACTGAACTAACTTCGTTAAAAATGGACCAAAAGTGGAACCAAACTATGATTTTGACTAAAATCACAACTTTTCAACAAATGGACCAAAAGTAAATCCAAGACAACCACAAGGACAAAAAATGTAGTTAACTATTATTTCTATTAAAAATGCTAGTATTTGATTTCTGTACATGTTTATAATCGCCATTTTAGGTGCATTCGTTACCTTGAGTCAAGTTTATGTGATATATTTCTTCTCTCGAGTCTTCGAAGAGAAAAACATGGTCTTTGTTTAGTCACAACACTGTAAAAATCATACAAACTGGCCTAAACCGATGAAATGTAAGGCTTAACACTCCATTGAACAAAGATAATCGAAACATAGGAAAAGGGAGGCTAGGAGGAAAGTGAAGGAGCTTAAGCGACGATAGCGACAATGAAGATAAAAGGAAACCGGGAAACCTCTAGATTTGAGTTTGACATTTCATTTCATTCAGTTACAAAGAGCTCGACATCAAGATCCATATATTAGCCAAAACAAAGCCCTTTACAGGTAGAACTAGGAGTTGAATTCATGCATACGAGGTTGCTTCACCGAGCGAGTTGCTTCATGAGGAGACTTTAGGATATGTTTTAACAGTAATTAGATAATTTCTGATAAAACCTAAAAACGAATAAAAATTAACTCTGGAGTCTGGACTCTAGCTTTTTTTTCACAATCACTTTAAGCATATGTTTCTAAAGATGTCGTATGTTTACTTGAATAACGAATCCGCATACTTTGAAAATAGACACCATATGTCGGTACAGTACTGCACGATTATTATCCATCCATCTATCGATACAAAGCAACATTTTGCAACGACCCAAGACTCTTTTTCAAAAGCCTTTTTCTGACATTGCATGTTTTTTCCACATACTGGGACAAAATTTGCAACCATTTCTTCTTCTTTCTCCGGCTCCAAATTATTTTAGATTTCCTATCTTTGTCATGTACTCTATGATATTTTCCAATACAACTTCCAACTTTATAATTACACACCATTGTGTGAAGTGCGATGTATTTTAAGCACGTAACTTAAGATCAACGTTGATAAAAGTTCCATGTATATAACCTAAACCGTTGTGACTACCTCAATTATTAATCGGCTTATCGACTAACCATCCAATTTTCAATCTAGATTTCAGTTACATTCGTTCGTTCTTTACCATTTGATCTTCATGTTAACATATATTTTTCGAGACGCACAATGCAACAATTGAATCACAGAATATTTGAGATTTTTTATTTTGTTGGCATTTCTGCTTATGTTTAAAAGGATGAATTATGTATTTCTCAAGCCACTTTTGCACCTATGATTATTTTTAAATAAAATTAGCAGATTCTAATAAATAGGGTTACAAACTTGCAACTACTTATTTTTTGTTGATTTTAAAATATTTTTACAAATTAGTTAGATTACAATTTTTTATTTATTTTTTATTTTTTTTTAGAATTGGCTTCGTGATGCGTTTATTTTGGCTTGTAGTTTGTCACCATACTCGATATTTATACCTATTCACAAGACCAATGAAACACAATCCATTCCAACATTATCTAGAACAAAACTAAATACCAAAACTTAGAAAAAGCAAACATAAAAAGTACGTCAATAGTAATATTAAAACTACCAAAGTACCAAATACATCTTACAAGCAATGACATTCATACTTAGCTTGCATACGACTATACGAGTGAAAAAAATATCACTATTTACTTTTCTATAAACTAAATTTACCATTATATCATAATTGTACAAAAAGAAAAAATAAAAATAAAACTAGAAATCATACTTCTAGTAGAGAAAAAAACAAGATATTGTTCTTATCAAATAAAAAAAGAAGTTACCCATAAAGTTAAGAAATTATTATTTCATCTCCAAGCTTCTATAGTCCAAAGCGCCATTTTTTATTTTAAAGAAATCAAAACCAACATTGTTGTTGTTGTTACCACTTGTACCATTAGTACTACACCTGCATTCCTTGTTATCTTGCACACCTAAACTGCACGCAAAACATATTGTTCCACCAGTCATCAAAGGTTGTTGCATGTATGATATTGATGGTATCATATTACTACTATGATGTTGTGGTGGGCCAATTCTTAACTCCAAGTTCAAATCTGGACATCTTTCTTGTTTTTGATCAGGTGAGGTGATATTGAGCTTATTGTCTTCTTCCATGTCTTCATTTTTGACTACATGGGCTGTTGTTTTTGTGGTTGCAAAAGATATGATGTCTGGTGGTGGTGAGGTGACATTATGGTTGTTGTTCACGGTGGTGGCGACGGTGGTTGTGGTGGTCGTGGTGGTGGTGGGGTGGTCAGTGACTGGGCGGTGAGTTGCTGGATCAATTCCACGATTTAGAAGCTTTCTTCTGATGTGTGTGTTCCAGTAGTTTTTTATCTCGTTATCTGTTCTTCCTGGTAATCTCCCAGCTATTAAAGACCACCTATTTATAGAAAGAATAAAAGATTGTTAGAAAATTTTCATGATGAAAAAATGAAAAATCAAATTTTGAGATATGGGTATTGTTTATTAAAGTGAACAAAATAAAGGGTCTAAAAAATCTTGAAAAAAGGTGGAGTTTTCGTCTCAAATTAAATCTCTACTTTATGCGTTATAAGTATACTGTTCACTAATAAAATATCTTTTTTATATTTTACAAATTCTAAATTTATCTTTTATCTAAAAATGAACATTTATTTTGAGACATCTCAATTTTACGGAGAGACTTGTATTTTGAGAAGAGAGTAATTTCTTTTTTACATACTTGTTGCCAAGGAGGCTATGAAGTTTGATAATAAGTTCATCTTCATCTTCAGTAAAATTGCCACGTTTAAGATCAGGGCGAAGATAATTGATCCACCTGAGACGACAGCTTTTACCACACCTTAAAAGGCCAGCAGCTTTAGGTAGTGACCTCCAGCAGCCTTCACCATGGGTTCTAATATAAGCTATCAACCGATCATCTTCTTCTTTGGTCCATGCACCTTTGTTTGTGTGTGCCTTTTCACAACAAGGTGACCTTCCCATATTTAGACTTTCTTCTTTGAACTTCCCAATTTTTGAGTTTTTTTCAAGAGAGAGAGGTATGATAGGCCGGCTTTTTGAGTACTTGAATTGGGATTGATTTTATAAGCTTTTGACTATTTTATAGTGGGTTGAGAGAGATATGTTATAGATGAGAGAGAGAGAGAAAGTAAATGCTTCTAGATGCGAGTTGGTGAGACAGGTTTGAGGGAGTGGCTGGTGGGCTTCTGTTTATGATGATATTACTACCACATATCCGTATTATTAAAATCAAATGCTCAACTAGATATTTAGTGATTGTTAGACTCATTTGTGGATACTTGTATAGCTTTTAAAGTTTTAAGTATTTATTTTTAAGTAAAAGTGTTTATTTCTAAGTAATCCACTAATGATGGTTAGGATAAGATATCAGGGAATCTATTTTGCTTATGAACCAATTGGTATATGATTCAATCCAAGACTTGATATTAAAAATAGAAGCCCTACAATATTATTTAGTGTCAATAGTTAAATACGTATCCTTCGACACTTCAGGACATATAGTACAACAGGGACGGTAACGGGTCATTTGTATTGGAACGGGTGTTGGTAGAACTATAATCGAAATTATTGTGATGTCTTGCGATCGTTTATGTACTAATGTTTAATGGGTGGTGTTCTGTTTCAGCTTACACAAATATTATAACAAAAGTTTTGCTTTGGAACATCAAATCAAACTGATAACCAAATTAGTTCAAATTATACTATCAGAAAATTTGAAGGTTTTTAGCGAAATTAGCAGTGAAAGAAAACAATAGTAAGGAGCAGTAGTGAGACGCAATAAGAAAGGATTATATGCAAACAACATAACGGCTTTCACACTTACCTTCACAGAAATGCCGAAAGGTTACATCGGTGCACACTAAACAGAACAAGCAAGTGAAAACAAGAAACGAGTTACGAAATGAAATGACAATAAAGAGGAAATGAAATATAGTGTTATTTATATTTAAGAGATAAACGGTAATTAACCAAAGTATAATATTTATTCGTGATAAATACTAGAGGCTAGCTAGTAAACGACAAAAACACAAAATCATAGGGTTATGTGATACATCGACAGACCCTAAGAGGGGACGGATCAATTTGATATGTCAAGCTTGATTACTTGTTGAACAAGGATTAGGATTTCCAAATCCTACTAGAACCTTCCTTGGTATTTTATAAATAGCAAAGGCTTTCTAGGTTTAACATGATAACTTTCCAAATCCTACTAGAACCTTCCTTGGTATTTTATAAATACCAAAGGCTTTCTAGGTTTACATAATAATTTCTCATAACCTAAAAATCTCCCCCCTCTCGGTCTTTCTCTTTTGTGCGATCATACGAACCAAAGGGTTTTATCCTTTGGTCGATCGACTTTAAGTCGACACCCTAGTCGACTTGTATAGTCGATAAGGGTTTTACCCCATATCGTGTTCGCTTTAACTTGCATAGGTTTGTAGCTCTAGTCCCACCGTGAGTACCTGAATAATCGACCTTGTCAAAAGTGATAATCCCCAAGAAACCACAAAGGTAATCATGTAGCATCAAGAAAATCAGAAGGCGTTAGCAAATTGAAAAGGTTAAATAAGCTTACATACAACAGATTAACAAGTAAATTTTCTAAACGCCTTTATACGTGTTAGATATACGTTATATTGATGTTTAATTATCTACATATTAGGATTTTGGTCTGAACGGCTTTATGTGTTTATTTTTCGTTATGCATATTTTATAGCCGTGTGGATGACCACCAGAACCCTAAAGTGGTATCAGAGCTACTTTAAACATATATAACCTAGTAAGGGTTCTCAGTGATTGTTAATATTCTTATAAAAATCGAATCTTGATTTTGGTTATGCATGTGTTCGGATCGATCTATGCTTATGGTTAAATTAGGGTTTTTGTTTTTGTGGCAATTAGGGTTTTATTACTCTTGTAATTAATTAGGGGTTTTGCATGTTTGATTCCACAATCAAAATACACAAGGGTTTTCTAAACCCTTGAGGGTGTTCACTTAGGGTTAGGGTTTTTCCTTATTCGAAATACACAAGGGTTTTTTAACCCTTAAGGGCGTCCACTTCTTTATAGGAAAACTCTGTAAATGTACTCAAGATCAAACATTGAATCCCTAATTGGTAATTACCACAGTTGCAAGAACTAGGGTTTCTAGATTTAGTTTTCTTGGCGTGCAAGTAATCTTGGTCTTCACATTATGATCTAGGGTTTTAGTTATTTTTGGTAAGATGCAAATCTTTCCAAGAACATTCTCGAACAATGAATGGAAACCGTAGGTTTCCAAAAGTGATCATAAGGAAACAAGATTGCTTGTTAGCAAGAAAATTATCGAATAATCGAAACCTAGATGGGTCGATTTTATGATCTCGGCGGATGGGATCACAAAATCGGCGCACCATATTAATTTTTCAAAAGCGATAGTTTCTCGGTTTAACTTATTTGAAATCTCAGTTACCAAATCCAGAAAATATGGTTTTAAAATATTTAAAAGCATAACTAGGGTTATAGGAAAGATTTTTTTTATTAAAAAGGTCATAACAATTTTTTTCTTAAAAAGATCAAAACTTGGCGACTTAGGGTTTCTCGTTGCTTAAGTCACATGCTTTTAAAATTTAAAAGTAAAAAAGAAACCCTAAATAGGGTTTATAAATTTTAAAAGTCAAAACTTTTTTAAACTAACAATATGTAACAATAAGGTAAGAACCGTCATTCCGAAAATAACAAGTTGCATTAGCATGCAACAATGGGGTGAAACTTGTGGTTTGCATGTACTTTAGGATGGGTTATATATACGGTGCATGTATATATATAGTATGTCCTATCAAACTATAGCTTAAGTATTTTTATATGTAGTTTATTTAATACTACTGTCCTGCTTTTAATTGTTAATCATGCATGACACAATCCTGAGCCACAGGCCAAAAATATAAACTAGTTGGTTGTGATGTAGTATAAATAAGTTTATATTTTACTGTTTTGGGTTTAAGGGAGGCATGCGTGCCATTTTTTATTCCCTTTTGTATTTTAATTATAAGTAGAGTAGCTTTAAATTAAATGTAAACTGAGACGGACGTGACACAAGGAAGCCCGAACAAGGTACGAGAACCTATGGAGCATGGAGAAAAAGGAGATCCAGTGGGAGCACAGAGGAGTGACGATCCACCAGGTGGAACGGAGATTATCACGGGAGATGCTGCGAAGACGCTGAACTTAATCAAGCCTTTTTGCCTTGTGTCATGTTTTAACCCTTAGGATAGACCCAAATTTGATTCCCGAAGTGGCTCTCGGGATCAACAATAGATAGTGGCTTGGTTGTGTTGATAGGGTTTTATTATTTTCTGATATGCATGCTTATTGTTAAATAATATGTCAACCGGTATATTTATGAGACATAATAAAATGAGGCGTCTCTGCTAAAGTTAATGGAAATGGGTGTAGCACTAGGTCCCTGACAACGAGTTCGCATAATAAAATTAGTCAACCTATACTAATAAAGGCTTAGGAAGGGTAAACCTGAGTTTAGATATCTTTTATTACAAAATGACTTGTTTTAAAACTTAAAAATCGTGTTAGGAATTCATGCATAGTTCATACGTAACCGACTTTTTTGAGGGAAATCGTTTTATTATTAGATATAAAAAATAAGATTCTTGAACCGATTGGTTTAAAGTCTAACCCTATGGTAATCTCAGACTAATGCACCATCAATAAACTGTTCCACTATCTTAGCTCAGACCATGCAGATAGTTTATGCATTAGTAAGGTGTCTGTGGGTACATGGCTGACGCGGGGGAGGTGGTTCTTAGATTCATTGATTGTATGCCCTGGTAGATAACAATGAATTACGAGGCCATTGGCTTTTATGGTAGAGTCTATTGGCATTCCGCTATAGCGAACCTGAAGAGACAAGTACTCCCGAATGGTGTCGGAGTCTCATCCTTAGGAGCTGTCTCTTGGAGGTAATTGGTGGTGATAAAACAAATACCTAAAAACTATCACAAGGTAGATTGCGCCCTAGTGTGGTATCTTTGTGATGGTATAATATGAATCCTAGTGTAATATTGAAATTATAAGGTTTAGTAACTATTACGATAAAAATGATTGAATTCACTAATTGTCTTTATTAAAAAATTTAGATGGCATACTTCAACATCTTGCATCGTCATTCTGATACCCATGATTGGGCTAACCCCTCAAGGCAGGAACGATACAATTTCATTGATAAGATACCTGAAATGCCTTATCACTTAATGAATCGTGGTTAGAGAGTGACTAGGTCACCTCGCGTCCGACATAGTTGGAAACCTAGAGCTCCTTGGGATATTTATCCTGAATCTAGGAATGATGAGATGTTTGCCCACACGCATGACTTAAGGAATTGTCACATACAAGTTGGCACATCTGCAAGGTTTCACTTCACTATGATGGAAGGATGTCTCAGTCGTCTCTGAAAGATTGGTAATCCTATGAGTGATACCTACTTGATTTTATGGAGACTTGTGAGGAGCCTACGCTAATGAAGATTTACGAGCTGGTGTGTAAATTTGAGGATGACCTGAGGATCATATTTGACAAGGTCAGAAAGCGAAAGGCTAAAGATGTGAATGACGAGCAGGTTAGTGGAAAGACTGAGGGGTTCATCTTTGAACCAATAACCAGAAAGAGAAGAACAGTTCCCATATGCTATTAATGCTAAATCCTGGGCATGAGAAGGGAAAATGCTTGAAGTATTTGCGCGACCAGAAGCTCGTTGAAAATATGAGAGGTATCTATATCTTATAGATTATTTTATTATTCCTCCAGTTTATGTGGCCTAAAGTTCACAATAAAGTGAATTGATGCTTGTAATGTTTATTGTAGAGCTTCAAGAGGATGATGACGCACATTGCAGCTGTGATGATTGTCGGGCTTCATCAAACTCAAAGGAAGATGAGACTGGGTCTTCATCGAGTGCATGAAGGATTTACAAAAGATAACGATTGGGATCGTTCATCGATATGACGCCTGGGATCATACATTGCTTTGGGATATATGATTTTAATACATTTAACTTTCTGTAATTTTAAAACTGGTTGTTGCCCGCTTTAGGGTTTGTTTTAAAACTTTATTTAATGTTTTTTAGGTTTAAAACATTTTTAATTTGAAATTTTATATATCCAACATTTCATGTTTTAAAAATCTGTAACTAGTAAATTTTGTAAAAACTTAGGTTTATCCCAAATAAATGTTTCTGTAAATGTCAAACAATCTATCTGGTTTGATAAAGTGGTGATCATACTTTGTGGGTTCTATGAGAAGAATTAGTGAAATAAAACAAGTGAACATGAGAAGCTTTTAAGATCAACGTGTTATGCTTTGACGTAATCTATAAGTGATAGAGGATCAAAGATAATCATAAGGCTTTGATGCAATCCATTTAGGATGAAAGTTCAAAGCAGGTTTTGATGCTATCCATTTGGGATGGAGCTTCAAAGATAAAAATAATCTTTGGTTTGGTAAATCTATCTAGGATAGATTTGATCCAAGAAGAGAAGTTATGAAATGACTGTTAATACAAATAAGCCGTAAAAACGTTTATTTATATTTTACGATCTTCTAATGTTTTGTCGATAACAAAAGTAAAATCATATTAACGAAACAAATAAAATACGTAAATGGTTTGAACTAATAGTTTTCTAACACACTTACGTTTTCACATAAAACACTATAATAAGATTAAGTGATTTTATATTTTAGATACACATGTACAACAACTAGTGTTTACATATTGGCAACAAGTTTAAGTAATTCTATGAGTTAGATACATATGTACAACAACTAGTGTTTACATATTGGGTTAATACATACTTATATTAAGTACACTAAAATGGGTAAAACAAGTATGTACTAAAATGGGTAAAAGCAAGTATATACTAAATAGATAAAAACTAGCAAATGGTTTTGACCCATAACCCATGGTTTTATATATACCACTTACACAAGTTCAATGTATCCTTAAGGTACATTGTATCTGAATAGAAAACCATGGATCAACCCATAACCCATGACCCATGACCCATAACCCAAAATACCCATGGGCAAGAGGGCGGACCACGGATCCCTAGCTTTGTGCTAGCGGATCCCAGTGGAAGGATCCGTGGGATCCGGGAAGCAGATGGGTTTTCCTCATAAATAGTGAGCCATCTCTTCATTATATCTCACCCTCTCTAACATACTTTCACCCACGAGTTAAATCTCACTAACCATAGATCCAAGAGATCTATGTTTGTAGTTTTGTTTTGTGTGATCTTTTAGGTTCCTCTTAAAGGGAAGATCACCACCTTTGAAGTCGAGCAAGCTCAAGTCCATGAGTTGCCAAGCTTCCTCATCATAAAGGCTATTGAAGTCCTCTTGTTGATGATCCCTTTCTTTCTTCAAAGAAGCGTAGTGTTAAAGACATTAGTGAAAGATGTCTCAAGTGTCAAGGCGAAGATATTAGTGAAGGGTATCTATCATCTATAGGATAAGCACTTGTGGTAGGTGCTTAGAAGTCAAGACAAGCATTAGTGAAAGGTGCTTAGAAGTGAAGACACAAGACATTAGTGAAAGGTGTCTTGTAGATCTAATCAAAGACATTAGTGAAAGGTGTCTTGTAGATCTAATCAAAGGCATTAGTGAAAGGTGCCTTAGATGTACATTCGATATGGTGTGTTTCGATGTACTAGATAGACTAGCATTAGATCCAGGATATTGATGTCATTGATGATGTTGTAAAGGTAGATCTCCTTTGGGATTAGTCGTTGGTGTAGTGTGGTAGTAGTTCCTCCATTGCAATGGAACTAGGTACTTAGCCTAGTACCTAATAAAGGGTAGGCGACGTTGTGAAGGTGTAGTTCACCTAAGGTGTGAAAGAACTCGGTGGTTAGCCTAGCACAGTATAAAGGGTAAGCGACGTTGTGTTAGGTGTGGTTCGCCTTGGTGTGAAAGAACTCGGTATTTAGCTTTGTCTGGGAAAAGATTAAGCGACGTTGTGAAGGCTTCTCCGCCATAAGGAGATTGGTGTAGTGATTACAAACTCTCGAGTAGGTGACTCGGGGGTGGAGTAGGCAAGGAAGGTGTCCTTGTATCCGAACCACTATAAATACTTGTGTTGTGGTTTTGTGCTTCTTACTCTTCTCTTTTCATTACATATCTTTATATGCTTGTTTATCAACATCCAACACACACAACCAAATAGATTGACATAAGTCGATCTAAATGTTTTAAAAGGAGTTTTAATTGGTAAAACTATTCAACCCCCTTATAGTTTTCCACATTGGTATCGAGCTTCGTTACCAAGTTTCTTGAAGTATTACATACTTTAAAAACTTGATACGATCCATAATTAATTGAAAACTACAAAGAAGGTTTTCATAAAACAAACACCATTTTTTTTCAAAAACTATATGTTTGGATGTTGAGTTGATAACAACATTTTTTTATATATATATATTGTTTAATTGCACTAATCTTCCTTGTGATATTGATTAGTCAAAGCTCATACCCACCAAGCTTTAGGAATTGCTTGGTAACAAGAATACCTTCCTTAAGAAGGTATCTTAGAGCAAAGGAGGCGGGAATCGTCTAAGTGATATTTGTCATTTGTAGAAGACATTCCTAAGTGCATTCGAGTATGACTTTCTACTTATATCTAAATGATACTTGTTTAGTATATAAGTGTTATTTGCTAGGCTTTTATTTGAGTAGATTTTGTGTTTACACATGATTTACATGTAACTCGTTAGGAAGCTTGTTTCTCACATCGTGTTATTTTTCTCGTCTATAGTCATAGTATGTAGAGCTTATGCTTTATTTCTTCTAATAAAACAAAAACACAATTTAAAAATTCCTCCTTCCCTATTAATAAACTCACTCGGCCCCCACTTTTCAATCCTCACCTTTTCAAATTTTCCAATTTCAAAATTCCCTCTCATTCAAAAACTTCATCTTCCTCCTCATTCCATCTCTTCCTAAACCAAGAAGATCCGTCATCAACATGGTTTACATCGCACTCGTGCTCATCGCCTAACACTCATCGCACTTGTGTTCCCTATGATGAAGTTCACATACGGAGACATTTACTTTGTGTTGTTAATCTATATTGGGGTCATTTACCCAATCCTTTGTATCATCCTTAGCATTGAAATGCAATATTATTGATTATCTATTTTATCTAGGATGTTTGTGTTATTATGTGTGTTTCATTTCTTTTGATCTATATGTGTTATATTCTTCGTGATACATTAGATGTCATGTATGCATGCTAAAAGAAAATGTAGGATAAAACATACTTCATGGTACAATAACCATAAAACCTATGTTTTTATTAAAAGCGGTTACATTACTACTGATCCACGGATCCGGAAGTTACACTAGCGGATCCTTTTGAAAAGAACCGTGGGATCCGTCATCTTTGAAAAGCAGTTTTCATGCAAGATTAAAACCACTATCTTTCTAAAAATAATAATCCACTAGAGCTTCAAAACCATGAGTTAGCTAAATACTAATTGTTAATAGAATATCTAGTAAAAAACGTTAGATTATTATAGGTTGACCATAAGCGTCTTCCTTATTAACCCATCACTTCTATAGGTTCAACTATGACGCATGAATACGAGTTTGATTTTTCACTCACTAGCGTCTACACCCGAACATTTCCTTGAACCCAACACACGGCAATCATGTCCGTGGGTTCAATAATCTCGAAACCGTCACTTCCATGAAGGGCGTGTTGTAAACACCTCTCTACAATTCGAAGAAGGTATCAATACCTCCTTCCGAGCCATAGGACTAGAATGTCTTCTTGAAATCAACGAGAAGATATGTCCAAGGTTCATAATGGAATTCTTCCGTCAAGTGGAACTCGTTAAGTAACGAGGATCGCTCTTTATCTCTTTGGTTTTATATCAAAACCAAAATTCACTTTAAGCCTTGGGCATTTTGCTCACATCCTCCAATTCCAAACCATGGACAATGTGCCTTCACGAAGATTGGTCTCTTGATTCTCTCTTCAATTTTCGTGAAGAACATAGTCCATATTGTTCACACATACCTCTCGGGAAGAATTAACACGCATGATATGCAAACCTCGACCATATTACTCCAATCCAAACATTATCCATACACGGGATATCCGAGAAGAGTATAAACTGCTTTGCTCTTATTCTACGTGAAAATGTTTGGAGTCTTAGAAATCGAGATATTCTTCACCTTGTTGTGCTCACATGTTGTCTTGTTTGCTAACACAACAACCATACAATATCGCCTACTTCTTACATGGGCGGTGCAAATCTTCAAGGCTCAAGAATAAACTCATCCACTTATGGAATGTTCTTGACACGCCTCTATCACAATGTTATGCACTTCCATCCTCGATTTCAAAGTCCGTTATGCGTGCTTGTGAACAAGATGATGGAACCGCTAAACATATCTCTCATGAAGAACTTCTTCATTCATGATTCCACCAATACCCATCAATCACATAATGATCCTCTGGTGAAGACACTCAAGGAACCTAGAATAGTCAAATAGGATCAAATCTACTATGTAATCCTATCTCTTCCATGAAATAAAACATCTTACATTTGATTTCCTTGTTTTAGAACTCACTTAAACAAAACTCGGAATATAATGCATTGTCAAAGATCATTGCATACCTTTAGTAAAGGTTACATCTAACGAGATAGACGGATCCCAAATGTTGTACTAAGCGGATCCCTACTTACGGGGAACCGTGGGATCCGGCAAAAAGAAAATGCAATTGCAAGCATTATATGTCAAACACATCCCTTAGAACACCTCACACTAAGCTAAACATAGTGTCTTAAGATTGATTAAGACTTTATCAAGATAGGTTGACCTTTCCTATTATTTCCAACTCACATAGATCACACTCAAGGCTTTGTTAGATCTATCATTTCAATCCATCACTCTTCCGCTCCCAAAACTCACACTTTATTCTTCTTATATGATCTCTCACAACTAGGTTAGAAGTCCTTGATTATGACAATATTGATCATTAATCAATCTCACCTCAAAATTGATCAAAGTTGATCAAATCCTAGTTTTCCCATCTCATAACCATTAGGATATTTTCCAAAACATAATCCTAAGACACAACCCGATCTCTAGGATCATTTAGTTTCATTTAACTTCAATTGACATCTTTAATGTCATCCTTGCTCATCCATTGGTACTTGTTGAAAGTTCCAAATCCTTCCATAAACAACAATCATTAGCTACACCACTCATTGCCTTCAAACACTTAAGCACCCTTCATTTAAAACACTTGGAGAACTGAAACACTCAAGGTGATGTAGGTCTAGGATCTTAGAAACATCATTTCCACTCTTTCATAAAGCTGCGAACACGGATCCCTAGAACTAGCCTAGACGGATCCCTACGAGAAAGGAACAGTGGGATCCGGATGACGATCTATGAAAAATCTTACTAAAACAAATCATTTCAACTCAAACACTCCATCTCATCTTAAATGAGTTCCTAGAACAACACAACCTCATAGTTGACTCTTGTGCATGCCAATCATCACATTCAATGAATCTTAGTGGCTTGGAGCTTAAATGCACTTCAAATCTTTTGGTTTATAAACCACCTTGTTGGGAACTCCATAGTCATCACTCTCATTCTAACTTTCAGCCTTTGCAATCTCTTCAAATCATCTCATCATGAGAAAAACCCCAAGTAACAACCTATCCACCAAAGAACCACCCATCAAAAGGGCTCGTGTTGTACACGAAATCTCTTCAACCGAATCATCTCCGGTCAAATCAACAAACCTTCATCATCCAATCAAACCAATTCCTAAAAGGATAGTACCCATAAAACTAACTATACCAAACACAACCATACCTCCTAGGCCAAACAATATAATCTCCACTAAACCATCACCCTTGGTTCCTAGAGCTATCCCTTTTACATCCCCACAATCATCACCTCACCTCTACAATTTAGAGGACTTGCCACCTAGGTCGTCTCATCCGCTTCCGCCGACAACATTTTCCTCATTAGGAGGAACAATGATTCAAAATCAAGGTGTTGAGTCAACACTTGCTCCGACTTCCTTTTCGCGTTTCCATCATATAATCCCATTTGGATTATAAGAAATCATCAAAGTCAACCACCCGACCTTATGGAAGTTGACACATCTTTACCACCATCATCATTCTTGATCGAACCATTCCTAAATGGACCTCCACCAATCCCTCCATCATTCGAGGCTCCTCAAACCACTTCAATTGATCCTTTGAATCAAGCCACTTCATTTCATCCTCCACCACTACCTAGCCATGACAAAGATTGCTATCATTGTCAACATGTTGAAAGTTTGATACATGAAGTACGAGAAGACCAACGTTTCATGTTCTATCATCTCCTCGAACGTTTCGACGAGATTAAACCTAAACATAACTTGAGCTAGAAGATTATAGTGGTGTCTAAACTTCAAGCGTTAGTTTGTCTAAGAAATTCCTAGTTATGTATTGTCTATTTTCTTATTTTTGAGTCATGTATATCATAACTCTTGTTTATTAAATGGAATTACATGCTACTTGTTATTTTTACGAGAATATGTATTCATATCTCATTTATGTGATAACATTACTTGTTATATCACCTTTCTTGATTTTAGTCATCGACCGGATAGGTTCCTCGAGATTGCCTTGCGGATCCCTCCTTGAAGGGAACCATGGGATCCGTGGTACGAGCACATATTTCTACTAACTTGAGTCTCTTTTGCGAAATTATGCAATATACTCTTGTTTTTCTAACCTTTGTTTTGTAGTTATTCAAAATACACATGAAGATTTTGACACCATAAAAGCTAGGGGAGCTTTGTGTCAAATAATATTGCAAAATCATTTGCAACTTAATCCATTTTGGATTACACTTCATGATACCCATTGCAACTTTGCAATATTCGAGGGAACACGTTTTCGTCATTAGGCGAACCATTTGCAAACTTAATTGCAAACACAACTAGCTCATTTACACTATGTCCTTGGCGCCTTTTTCAAAGGGATGGACTCGTCGAGGGAGTTAAGACAGTACCATTCCGTCACTTGCTCTCATTACATCTTTTATAATTTTTCTTATAAAAATTGTGTTAGTTTCTTCAAACACTTTTGTTTCGACAAAAGGGAGAAGAAAGTAAAACTACAAATTCAAACATTTACAAATTTTAGCTTTTCCTTAAAATAATTTTATGTTTTGTCATCAACAAAAAGGGGGAGATTGTTAATACAAATAAGCCGTAAAAACGTTTATTTACATTTTAGGATCTTATAATGTTTTGTCGATAACAAAAGTAAAATCATATTAACGAAACAAATAAAATACGTAAATGGTTTGAACTAATAGTTTTCTAACACACTTACGTTTTCACATAAAACACTATAACAAGATTAAGTGATTTTATATTTTAGATACACATGTACAACAACTAGTGTTTACATATTGGCTAACAAGTTTAAGTAATTCATGAGTTAGATACATATACAACAACTAGTGTTTACATATTGAGTTAATACATACTTATATTAAGTACACTAAAATGGGTAAAACAAGTATGTACTAAAATGGGTAAAAGCAAGTATATACTAAATAGATAAAAACTAGCAAATGGTTTTGACCCATAACCCATGGTTTTATATATACCACTTACACAAGTTCAATGTATCCTTAAGGTACATTGTATCTAGATAAAACCATGGATCAACCCATAACCCATGACCCATGACCCAAAATACCCATGGGCGAAGAGAGGCGGACCACGGATCCCTAGCTTTGTGCTAGCGGATCCCAGTGGAAGGATCCGTGGGATCCGGAAGCAGATGAGTTTTTCCTCTATAAATAGTGAGACATCTCTTCATTATATCTCACCTCTCTCTAACATACTTTCACCCCGAGTTAAATCTCACTAACCATAGATCCAAGAGATCTATGTTTGTAGTTTTGTTTTGTGTGATCTTTTAGGTTCCTCTTAAGGGAAGATCACCACCTTTGAAGTCGAGCAAGCTCAAGTCCATGAGTTGCCAAGCTTCCTCATCATCAAGGCTATTGAAGTCCTCTTGTTGATGATCCATTTCTTTCTTCAAAGAAGCGTAATGTTAAAGACATTAGTGAAAGATGTCTCAGTGTCAAGGCGAAGATATTAGTGAAGGGTATCTATCGGTCTATAGGATAAGCACTTGTGGTAGGTGCTTAGAAGTCAAGACAAGAAGCATTAGTGAAGGTGCTTAGAAGTGAAGACACAAGACATTAGTGAAAGGTGTCTTGTAGATCTAATCAAAGACATTAGTGAAGGTGTCTTGTAGATCTAATCAAAGGCATTAGTGAAATGTGCCTTAGATGTACATTCGATATGGTGTGTTTCGATGTACTAGATAGACTAGCATTAGATCCAAGGATATTGATGTCCTTGATGATGTTGTAAAGGTAGATCTCCTTTGGGATTAGTCGTTGGTGTAGTGTGGTAGTAGTTCCTCCATTGCAATGGAACTAGGTACTTAGCCTAGTACCTAATAAAGGGTAGGCGGCGTTGTGAAGGTGTAGTTCACCTAAGGTGTGAAAGAACTTCGGTGGTTAGCCTAGCACCATATAAAGGGTAAGCGACGTTGTGTTAGGTGTGGTTCGCCTTGGTGTGAAAGAACTCGGTATTTAGCTTTGTCTGGAAAAAGATTAAGCGGCGTTGTGAAGGCTTCTCCGCCATAAGGAGATTGGTGTAGTGATTACAAACTCTCGAGTAGGTGACTCGGGGGTGGGGTAGGGCAAGGAAGGTGTCCTTGTGGCGAACCACTATAAATACTCGTGTTGTGGTTTTGTGCTTCTTACTCTTCTCTTTTCATTACATATCTTTATATGCTTGTTTATCAACATCCAACACACACAACCAAATAGATTGACATAAGTCGATCTAAATGTTTTAAAAGGGAGTTTTAATTGGTAAAACTATTCAACCCCCCCTTCTAGTTTTCCACAATGACTTAAAGAACATTTCTACCAGAATCTAAAATAATATAAGATTCCCAATACTTGAAGATAATGCCTTAATTATTGAGTCTTGATAGAAACAAGGTGTGTACCCCACGAAGCAATACAATTAAATATTTGGGATGTTTAATATAGAAGATTTCTTATAAAAGAGAAATACTTAAGTGATGGTATTTTCATAAATCTAGAGATTGAGTAAAGCTCATATAATACTCGATAGTATTTCAAATCTGTAAGTCAAACTCGAAAGGGCATGAGTTTGTAGATCATGAGTCCAATCTTGTATCTGCTATGGAATGTTCGGGTAAAGCTGGGAGATGCTTTATAGGTGGAACAACTAACCGGGTTAGCACAAGCTAAACATGATCAAAAATTTATGTGCTCAAGCTAAAGGTCCTTCACCGGACTTAAAAGAGGAGTTCAATTCATAGTTGAGCAACATAAGCAAGAGTGTGTGGAAAATTAATTTCAGATCGTTTAACTAAAGAGTACAAAAGATGACGTAAATTATTGTTTCTGCATGATCCATAGGGAATTCCTAGTATTGCAAGGTTTAGCGGGAGGATGTCAAAATCATTAAATGAAACGTACATTGCTCAATGAGGCAAGATAGTTTGGAATAATAGAATGTGTTGATCATGAGGTTGTAGACAAATTAATAAACTGAGTGACTTAAAAAATTTGAAGTCTGGGACTACAAACCAAGAAATGCACAATTACATCATGGTTTCAAATGAGCTTGTATTGAAGTTCTCAAGGACTTAAGAGAATCAGTAATAAGTAGTCACAGTTCTAATTTTTGAATGAATTCCACTCTACTTAATACCAGTAGAATGAAGTGCACCATTGTACGCAAAGGTGAGTGAGTTGAGTTAGCTAAGTCTATCATCCGATGAGACTAAATCACTAGGACCAAAACTCTCTTGGGTTCATAAGCAAGTAAGACAATGGCAATCAAAAGGATTGGAAGTGAGGCTCGAGGTTCTTCTAGGAAGAATCATCATGAAGTTAAAAGTAGTATTGGTAGCTCTGAGACACTTTCTAGTGAAGCTAAATCAATTGTTGGGATCGGAGTAATGTAGACTCGTGAAAATCATACGAGACAATACTATGAGATCCTACTTAGTGTATTTTAAATACACGAATAAATTTCATTCCAAAGGTGTTCTTAGCTGGTTATCATGGTGGGAGACCGCGATAATGCAAGCAGCTATTATGAAACAAGAAACATTTGGGGGAAGTGTTGAGTTGTGCATGCATTTGCCGGGCAAATGTTGGACGCGACTGTGATCGAGAAGCGAACACATGGATAAAAGTTATTGGCGTTCTCTGATTGAAACGTACTATCCTAATGACCTGAGGATGTATGACATTCGACTTTGTTTCTCATTGTATTTAGACTTAGTTTCGAGTTACAGTGTAAAAGCATAATGTTGTGCACTAAGGTTAAGTTCAGTGTGAGGTAAGGAAAGATGACTTATTGGCCGAGATGGAAATTTTCTGCTTCAAGTTGAAATAGAATGGAGAGAATGATATTTTTCCTAGGCCCCTTGCGTGAAAAAGATTTGTGAAAAGCATGACCATGCGACAAAGTGTCTAGGACATTATGGGAGAACAAATCGAGCATCACGAGAATCAGAAAGAACAAAAGTATTACGGGAATATATATCCACGTCTGGTACTTTCAAAAATATCAACAAAGTGTGAAGGGATACAATCATATACCCGAACTAAATTGAGGTGTTGCTGAGTTTGTGAATCATAAACTTGGGTATTAAGTCGGTTTATGTGAGTGAGGTATTGCAACGTCTTGCTCGGGACCTCTTGGTACAGTGGAATCAATCCTATGTTGTTGTATTTGCACATGTGGGAGTCTGAAAGGATTATGTGCAAACAACACCACGACTTTCACACTTGCCTTCACAAAAAGGCCGAAGGGTCAAGTTAGTGCACAGTAAACAAAACAAGCAAGCAGAAATAAGAAACGAGTTACGAAAAGAAATGACAATAAAGAGGAAATAAAAATATAGTGTTATTTCCATTAAGGGCTAAACAGTATTATCCGATGTATAATATATATCTGAGATAAATATTAGAGGCTAGTAAACGGAAAAAGTACAAACCCATAGGGTTGTGTGATGCATCTACCAAAGTTTGACTTTATATCAAACTTGATTACTTGTTGAACAAGGATTAAGCTTTCCAAATCCTACTAGAACCTTCTTTAGTATCCTATAAATACCAAAGGCTTTCTAGGTTTAACATAATAATTCCTCATAACCTAAAAATCTCTCTCCCCACTCTTCTCTTTCTGTGATTGCATGAACCAAATGGTTTTATCCCTTTGGTCGATCAACTTTAAGTCGACACAACAAAGTCGACACCCTAGTCGACTTGTATAGTCGATTATGGTTTTTATCTGATTTCGTGCTAGCCAAACTTGGATGCGTTCATTGTCCTAGTTATACCTGTCCAATACCGATGGATACCTGACGTTGTCCAAGAAGTGATAATCCCAAAGAAACCCTAAAGGTTATCTTGTAGCATTAAGAAGATCGAAGGCATTAGTGCGGATGAAAAGGTTAAAGAAGCTTACGTACATCTGGATTAAAAAATAAGTTTTTTAAACATCCTTTATACATATTAGAATTAGGTTATATCACTGTTTAGAACTATTAGGGTTTTAGTCTGCATGAGTTTGTGTGTTTATTTTTCGTTGTGCATGTTTTATAGCCATGTGGATGACCACCAGAACCCTACACAATACACAGCTATTTGTGTTAATAAAACATTTGGTAATATAGTTGTATAACTATAGCTACTAAATGTAAATGTTAATGTTAGTAAATATTATTAAAAGTAACATTTTGATTTAGAACATCGTTAGTTGCTTGTTGCAAATAAGCATTGTGTAATACTCACTAACCATAGTTGCTAGTTGTTTTAAAGCATGAAGCCTCACCGCGTGACATACCCTCATACGAGTCTTGTCTTTAGCAAAGATATAATAAAGTAACATTACAAGTCGAGCAATTCTCATTGTTATCACGGATCTTACTTATGAAATTGAGCCATTAAGCAATTTGCTTTTTCGATTACAACTAACCATAATCAAAGCGGCCTAGCACTCGGTTACTTTGATATCCTTACGAGAGATTTCAAATTCAAAGTTAACTAGATACATATTTGAAGAGCGGATAGGGAAACAGTAAAAAATAGATACTACATTTAGCCTGTGTACATCTAATGAAACGCACTCACTCCTTATATAACTTGTAAAAAAACCCTCATCCATATACCGTTTGATTACTAATAGTATAATGAGTATTGAGAGAACCTTGGTCTCTCACTCCTTCAATCACGTTACATTTCCCGAAGAGTAAATTGCAAAAATCGTCCTTGTGGTTCAGCTAAATTGTAGGTTTCGTTCGTAACTTTTCGAAAGTGCAGTCACCGTTCTTGTGAGGAACTTTGGATTGTAGTTTTCATCCATCGGTTGCACTTTTTAACAACGTCATTTTAGTCATTTTACTTTGGACAATGACGAAAACTGCAACCCAAAGTTCATCACAGAAACAACGCCTGCACTTTCAAAATGTTAAAGATAAAACCTGTAATTTGACCAAACTACAAGGACGATTTTTGCAATTTACTCTTTGCCTGAATTATCTAATGATGGAACTTAATTTGGTGGTCTAAACTAACATCATCCATGACTTTTAGAATTAGGCAATTCTAGTCCACGAGTTAGTGTGACCCGTTAGCCCTCTTGGAATATTCCACTCCCATAATTCCATACTTACTTTCAGCTTATAACTACGCCTTTTGGCTTATGCTACAAGAATTTCACTCAACAACAAAGTTCTCTAGATGTACATTTATCGTACAAAAATGCATTTCTTAAGTGTCACAATTTAATAGCACTAGTTAACTTGCTTCGTTAATTTGGTCCCATTCAAAGACTTTGATGGTTTAGTTTGGTTTGGTTTGATTTGTAAAACATGTAAACAATTTGAGTCGTAATTACAACAAGAATCATATCAAACCAACCCTAGTACGCTTTATAGATACAACATGTGATAGGTATCTTTATTTTTCGTCTTCTCATACATATCATATTCTTTATGAAATAAAATAAATAGGATGATGTTTAAGTAGGTGTAAAGTGATGTGTAGGTAATAAAGTAAAGAGGGCACAAAGTGTGATCCTTTTGAACAACTTTTAGGTCAATAATTATTTAAGAGTAATTAGCTAACCTTCCAAAATTTATCAACTATATTTGCATTAAATTATTACCAGTATATATTTAATTACTATGTTGTTGGAGCTAACATCTTACATTGTGTTTCTGGTGAACCTTTCTTTTGTCATGCACTTTTTCATATTCTATAACATGAAAAATAATCATATTTAAAAGATTAGATCTAAAGTAACCTTGTCGTAACTAATCAAGTAATTCTACCTATGTAAAATATTACATCTAGAGTTTTGATTAGAGTATTTTGATAAAAGTATGAAGGTTGTATCATGTAATCGGCTTTTGGATAATTCTGACAATAAAGAAAGGCATGGAAAATTTCTCTACAAATTTGATATACGTTTAAAGAATTTAGTTTGGTGAATGGTGATCTCAAACTTATAAATACTAAAAAAAGTCTAAATTCATAGAAACAAGTAAGATTATATGTTCTTTTTAATTTATTTATTTATTTTATTTATTATTATTTTTTTTTTTTTCTTTTCCAAATTCAACTATATTGATAATGATGTGGCCTTTTCCATGTTATGTAAAGCATGTAAATGGTACATATACGTGTATATATAATTCGCAGAAGTGAGTGCTTCTAGAAGGATAGATTAGGAAGTTGGTTAAAAGATGAGATAGGAAAAATAATAATAATGAGTGGAGTGTGGTTGTGGTTGTGTATATGGGCTTTGGTCTACCTTCCACTTTTCTCTCCCCAACCTTGTGGTGCAAGTTTAGGCGCAAGTAGGGTACAATTTGGGAGAAGGTTGGTTCACCATTTTATAGTTATTTCCCCCCAATTCGCACATAATTTATCACCCACCAGTCCACCACACCATTTCACACACTTCGTTTATGTTTTCTATCTCTACAAATACATTGAACGAAAGAGTAACAAAAGATTAGTCTTTGTAAAAGTTTAGTGTTGTGTATCTTTGTAAAATAAGGATCGTAAAAACTAGTCGCAACTATGTTTCACAAATTAAAACTAGTTACACATCAATGTCTCCTCTTGTTATCGCGTGGAAAGACTAGAAAAGACATGAGATTTGAGAGACGTTAATCACTCAGAGGTGCGATCATTTGAAAAGGGGAACAAAATAAAAAATGTAGAAAGCCAATAAAGTAGCGTAGTATCCCCATCCACTTCTTCTCTTTCTAATTTAATATTTCGGTTAGAGGTATATTGGTCGTTTACCTAGTTTTTAATTCACCCAAATTTGAAATGAAATATCTTTCAAACGACAAACTTTTCTTAAAACCGATTTCACCATAATTTTTAAAATTCGATTCTCTTTAATTTGGTATAAATCTTGATATATAAATCGGACTTTTTAAGATTTCAGTGGGTTATGATTTTCTTGAAATTTTTGGCGTATTCGACCTTCTTTTATCTAATTTAAAGGTTGATTTACGAAAATTTAAAACACGAAAGTTGTAGATTTTAGTTCACTCTTTACACAAGTTTTGAATCACTCAAATCCGATATGAAATAAGTGAGATATCGGCGTTAAAATTGGCGTTTTAGTCGTATTTGTTGCATATGATGTGTTTGATAAAATGTCAAACTTAGATTTTAGTTTTAAAATTGCGTTAAATGCTCTAAATTTTATACCACAACGCATCATTAATCATTTTATTAATGTAAGATTCAAAAGTGATGTTTTTTAGTCGTTAATTTAAAATAAAATCGCGTTTTGTTCATCGATTAATCTTGGTTCATCAATCGATGAGCGATGAATCAATCAGCGATGAACCAAACCAAATCGATGAATCATGAATCAAACCAAAAGCGATGAACCAAATCAAACATGGTTCATCGATTTATTTTGGTCATCAATCATAATTCAACAACATGTTGGTGTTTGTTTTGTTTTGTTCATCGTTTATTTTGGTTCATCAATCACGATTTGATTTTAGTTTGGTTCATCGATTTTGGTTTGGTTCACCGTTTGGTTCTCTTGGTTCATGAATCATAGTTTCGGTTTTAGTTTGGTTCGTGATTTTGGTTTTGGTTCATCATTTTTGGTTTGGTTCATCGGTTTGGTTTGGTTCATCAATCATAGTTTCGATTATTGGTTTGGTTCATCGGTTTAGTTAGGTTCATCGGTTTTGCTTTTATGCTTTTTTTTTATGATTTGATTTGGTTCGTGATTCGTCACTTTGGTTCATCGGTTTTAATAGTTAAAACATTAACTATTAAAAACATCACTTTGAATCTTACATTAATAAAATGATTAATGATGCGTTGTGGGACAAAATTAGTGCATTTAGCTCAACTTTAACACTAAAAATCTAATTTAGACATTTCATCAAACACTCTTGTCTGTGAAATATGAGTAAAACACCATCTTTAACGTGTTATATCTTACCCATATGACATCGAATTTGAGTGATTTGAATTTACGGGTAAAGAGTGAACAAAATCTATAACTTTCATGTTTTAAGTTTTCAAGATTCGACATTTATGGCGTAAAAATAGGGTAGAAATGCAAAAAAATCGAAAATCGAAACCATTTGATATGTAAAAAAAGTTCGAAATATTTATCAAGATTTATACCAAATTAAAGAGAATCGAATTTTAAAAATTATGGTGAAATCGGTTTTTCATAAAAGTTTGTCGTTTGAAAGTTATTTGCGTTTGAAATTTGTGGTGGAAAAGGAAAAAAAGGTGTAATTTTACGATTTTACCCTAAGCGGATTTTTAAATAAAATAGATGGTGACACATCGGATGATGAGTGAGGCTTTCACTTTTTAAATTATTCCACTTTTCAATTGATCCACTACCTAATCACTCATTGTTTCGTATATACGTGTTTTGTGTCTCAAGCATATGTATATGTAACGAATTCTTTAACAAAAAAAAAGAAAGAAAGAAATATGTATATTTAACGAGGATTGTAAGGGTTCGCGCGTTACGGCGAAAGCTTTTAACCAGACATTTTATATGAGACTTAGATTTTTATGTAAGGTTAATGTGTAAATCTGGTTGGTAAGAACTTGTTCAAACAAAAAGAAAAAAAATCACCATCAACTTGAAAATATGTTTCAAATCAAAGAGTTAGAGCACGCGGTATGATGCTGAATAACGTGTCAAATGCACCCAAAATATACCGATGGGGCGCCAAATGTCATACCGGGCAACACGCCAAATTTGTGTTAATGGAACTTGAGCCACTGAATTGGCTTACGCCAAAGGTAAGATTGTGCTATTTATTTATTTGGGTCAATTGTATATATACCCACTAAAACTTGCATATTTGCATATATACCTAAAACATGCTTAAAATGCATTGTACATCATGCAATAAAAACTTGTATTATGGAGAAATATGCAAGTTTTTAAGTTTTAGTGGGTATATATGCAATTCCCCCTATTTATTTATTTATTTATTTATTTTTTAAACGTTGTGCAATGGGAAAAAAAATACAACCACTTTCAACTATATATACTTATTTTAACACACATAATTTTCAAATAATCCAACCTAATCACAATATTTATATACTTTTATTTATATTTTAATCCATTCTTCTATATTTCATAATGTTTAACATTCATGGATCTTTTAACGTTGAAATTCGAGCCGAATAATTATTACGTTTATACGGTATGTACGAAGATTTTCTAGCCTTTGACGACGATGCATCAAGTAGTTCACCCAGTCGGACTTACATACCCCGAGAATATGAAGCCGCCTAATAATGTCTTCTTAATGATTATTTTGGGGATAATCCAAAAATATCCCGAAAGGAATTTCAGGCGTCGGTATCGGATGAGTCGACGACTATTTCTAAAAATAGTCCAAAGTATAATTAACTATAGCGTTCATCCTATTCATTAGCACTTTAAATTTTATAGATCACGGCCGGATACTACCGGTAAAATGAGTATCCATCAGATAATGAAATGCACGACCGCTATCGCCAATTGGCGTACTAGACAACACCGATGCTTCGATGAATATTTGCAAATTGGCGAGCGTTGTAGTTGTGATAGTTTGAACAATTTTACCAAATGTATATGGGATTTATACTCGGAGGAGTATTTAAGAAAACCTTCCCCAATGATATTATGCGACTATATGAAAAACACGAAAACTATCATGGGTTCTCGGGTATGCTTAGTAGTATAGATTGTATGCATTGGGAATGGAACGGTTTCAACGCGCAATTCCAGGGGGGGGGATCACAGGCATCCAAATATAATGCTTGAAGCAGTTGCTTTTCAAGATTTGTAGATTTGGCATGCATTTTGTGGTATAACGGGTGCAAATAACGACCTAAATGTTCTATATCGGTCGAATTTTGACGACCTCGTTGACGATCGCGCTCCCGAGGCCTCGTTCACAATGAATGGTCACACATACACCAAATGATATTACCTAGCAGATGGTATTTATCCCACGTGTGCTACTTTTATCAAATCATATAGAATCGCCCGAAACCGGGCTGATATACATTTTAAGAGGGCTCAAGAAAGTGGAAGGAAAGATGTGGAACAGGCTTTTGGTGTTCTTCAGGGTCGTTGGGGGATTATAGCACAACCCGCACATGCTTACCATGTGAGCAAAATACGTAAGATTAGGTATTGTTGCATCATATTGCATAACATAATACTAGAAGACCAAGAATTTCAAATAAGTGAATTTAACAAAATATATGTTAGTGCGGCCGCAAATATACAAGAAACATGGATCGAAAGATGCGATCGGCATGCAAAGAAAAAAAAGAAAATACATGACAAGGACGTGCATACCGACCTTCGACATGATCTTGTGGATCATTTTTGGCAACGACACTTAGAACGACAACAAAAAGAAGATATGTAGTCTATTTATTAATGTATTTTTTTCCGAAATCTCGTATTGTAATTTTATTTTATTGTAATTTTAATTTATGTTTAATAAAATGTGTTTGTTTTTAAATAAAAAAAAATGAAAAAAAGTGAGACCTAATAATATGTTAGTGATGTGTTATGAGGGAGAGGTGTTTCAGTTATTGGGAGATGATGAGGTGACATACCTTTGCTTAGCCATGATACCTAGCGCTCTTAGGATCAAATGAGAAGTAAAATTAAAATTAGAAGGAAAAGAAGTAACCACAATCACATATTTCAGATATACCTATAAAATGAACGCATTTTTCTATATATTTTACAATCTAATTTAAAATGTATGACTAAAATGACTTCTCACAATTCTTATTTTGATTATTATTTTCATTTGATCATCTCCTTTAAATCAAAAGGGATAAAATGATGTTTTCAAACACTTTTTTACTTCAAGTGAGAATGAAAAATAAACTGAAACATGCACAAAACGACGACAATATAACACCAAAAAGTTGGTGCAAAGTTAGCAAATCAATCAAAGCATTTAAAGAAAAACAATGGGTTGAAGTAAAATTAAAATTAGAAGGAAAAGAAGTAGCAATCACATATTTCGGATATACTATAAAATGAACGCATTTTTCTATATATTTACAATCTAATTTAAAATGTATGACTAAAATGACTTCTCACAATTCTTATTTTGATTATTATTTTTCATTTGATCATCTCCTTTAAATCAAAAGGGATAAAAATGATGTTTTCAAACACTTTTTTTACTTCAAGTGAGAATGAAAAATAAACTGAAACATGCACAAAACGACGACAATATAACACCAAAAAGTTGGTGCAAAAGTTAGCAAATCAATCAAAGCATTTAAAGAAAAACAATGGGTTGTTAAAAGATTCTAACCACACTTTGAGCATAAATGTTTACTATCAGGCCATATTATCATTTGTTAAACTATTTAGAAGTATTTATATTAATTTATAAAAAAATAATTTCATCCACTATATATAGTAAAAAAAATAATTTCATCCACACAAAACTTAACCAAGGCTTGTCTACTTAGAGAAATAGGTAACTTATGCATCAATAATTGTTATTAGGCTGATATCTCAGCACACACCACAATAACTAAAACATGTTTCTTAGCTATAATTGTTATTGGTACATACGAGTCTTATTTTTATTTTTTTTCTTTTATTAAAACAAACACATTTGAAACTAAAATAAAAAACGACATGAATTACAACGAAATTAAAACTACGATATGACAAATACATAAAGACTAAAAATATTTTGCTCGGATCTCGTCTTTGATTTTGTTGATAGCAGTCGCATCTTCAAACATCATCCCCTCGGTGCTAGTACCAAGAAACCTCAATTCTTCGAATTTCTTTTGAGTCGCGATATAATCATCTTTTTAACATGTTCTTGTCGCAACTCTTCTTGCACCATTTCATTGAAAGCTTCTCCACTTGACGAAGATCCCACCGATTTTGTAGACTTCGATTTTTGACTCTTGGAAGGCCTTGGCTTGCCGGGAGGACGTGTTTGCGGATTATTTCGAAATAGCTCGTTCGGTTCTTCAACGTCATCATCCGCACGAACGCGTCTTCCGGGAGCAACGGATTTGACACTACACGCATTTGTGATGATCTTTCAAGACATCCATGCTTCATAGTGGACAAACGTAAACCCTCAAGTTTCGGAGATTTTTTTATAACAACGAGTTAGGCAGGTCGGTTTGTTTTCACCTCTAAGACGTTCATATTCGGAGACAATCCCGCGAACTTGTTGCAATCATGTGTAAATGGTGTCCACTTTTCCGTAATCATATCCTTCGTACGTGGGAACTGGGAAGGATGCATGGTGATTGTATTCACTATGAACTTTTTGCCAAAATGTTTCTGAATTTCGGTCCACACCAACTCTTTCGTCCTCGGATATTTGTACGTAAGTTTCGGCCAAAAAGTCTTTCTTCCTATTGTTTCCAACGGATATGTGTGATGTCAGTTTTCTTCTCTTTTGGCTTTTGTGATTTTGGTTTTCCTTTTCCTTTTCCGATGGGATAATCGGTCTGTGATGGTGAGTGTGGTGGTGAGGCGTGTGCCGATTGTGGTGGTTGTTGTGTTGGTTGGGTTCGTAGCATCATTTGTGTTGGTTGTGAAGAATTATCGAGAGCTCCAAAGTTGTGAAATGGGTATTATTGTTGAAGTTAGAGTAAAGTCATTAGGTTAAAATGATCTTGGTTCATTTGTAATTTTTGTGGTGTGAAAGCGAGTTGTTGGAAATATGGTTGTTGAGAAGCATATTGTGCAAATGATTGTTGTTGGTTTGCATATTGTGCAAATGATGGTAGCGAGTGTTGGGAAGAAATAGAATGGGTGGATGATGGTATAGTGGGTGTTGGGGAACTCGAATTAGCGGACCAAGAAGACGGAGAAAATGTATTGTTTATGAGCCAATCGTTGTTTTACTGTTAAATTTTTGGGAGAGGATATTTAATTGTATATGAAAGTGTATATAAATTGTGATTTTGTTTGAATGTTTGAAAAATACAAGTTAGAAGTGAGTATTTATAGGTGAACAAAATGGGTTTTTTTATTCGTCGCATTCTACCCGTTTAATAACGTTCAGATATAAAATAAATAAAAAAAGGACGTGAATAGCCCAGCGAGTAGAAAAATGGCGTGCGTACAGCGGGGGAGGGGTGCATAACGATGACGCCATTCGGCAAAAAAAACCCAATGGCGTATGATTTGACATTGCATCGTGCACTCTTAATATGCAAAGAAGTTTTGCCATCTCCACTCTTAACACTTATTGTTGATGTTTTTCAGTTTCAGATATTTAACTTAAGTTTAGCATTCGTTATTATTATTTAATCACACACTAAACGACGTCTCTTACTTCACCTAATGTATAATATGTAAATATGTTCAAATACGGTCTATTGCATTAGCAATCCCACATATTTGTTGGCACATAATGTTAAGTCAATTCAGAACCCAATAGTCTCTGACTAGGATTTAAACATAAAATATATTAAATGTAAATTTAAGTTCCTGTATGAAAGAATATTCAGGGAGTATTCTTATGAGTTCTTTAGAGACTAAGAAAGTTTCACTATTTCTCAAGGAGAAACTCAGCAAGTGAAGTCCTTGGACCATATGATGGAGTTAGTGAGTACTGATAATAACTCACTAACTCTCTCCTGATCTCCTCAACTATTAAGAGCATGCTTAACTTAGATAATTAAGAAAAGTATTTAAGTGTCTGACACTTTGGCGAGAACTTTCTTGAGAAAGTCAATATTAAGAGTTGATAGAAACAGGAAAATTGTTGTCAATATTATTTTCTAAAATGGGATTGGACACATTCCAATAATAAAAACATTTAATGTAAGTGTACAACACAGTTAAATAGATTCAGAGGTTATAGCATAGTTCTTACTTAAACATTAACTTTGGTTTATGTTTAAGTTAGTTAGGAGATCACCATACAATTGTCATTCAACTTAGATTATTATTTCGCGAATAATTATAGTAAATTGTTTGATTCATTTTTAATAAGAATTTACATTGAAAAATAATTGTGTAGATCTTTATATCTTGTTTGTTATAAAAACTGTTATTTCACTTAGAATTGAAATTAGTTAGATAATTGTGTTATTTTTTATAACCAATTAAAAGGAACAACACATAATTATCTTATTTGATGCATGAAATACACGTCAATATAAAAGATCATAACAAGCATCAAAACAGAACAAGTGAGGATTACAGCTTCAACTCGATCTCTTTGTATATATATAAGTATAAATGTACGTATAGACATCAGATCATTATGTATGCCACAATTATTGTTACATGAAAATAGAACTACAGTTAGAAGGCCTTAATTCATATTGCTAAATGCGCCTTTTACATTACGAAAACAACGGGTGCCTACATATCGAGCTAAATCGTTCATCCTTGGCCTGTCCATCAAGTTGACGCGAATGATAAAGAGGTGGTTGGGTAGATGGATATGATGGATGGGAACTTGTAAATTCATGTGTTTATGTTGCCAACCTTATCAACTTTGTTTTGTGATACATGAAACCCACCAAAACAGTTTCTACTTTTGAGGCCAAATTGATACTTTATTGTATATAAACCTGCCTAAGTTTTATCTTCATAAAAAAAACTTTGAGTGAGAAGAATTAAAGAGTTATTTATATCATGCTTCTCCAATGAAGCAATGCAAGTTGGCACTTTAAGTCTAGTTAAATTTAAGTTTGTTAGTAGTTAGCAAACCGGAAGCAATAGCATGTGTAATCCAACTATATACCTAGCTCTACGCTAACATTCTTAATATATATAACTTTTTTTTAAATCAAACTAACTATCTCACAATATTTACACAACAATCAATTTTATAATATTTTAAGCAAAACTTAGAACACACAACTATTTAGTTGAGAATCATTCTCACACATAAGGTACAAGTGAGACACAGGTCATTTGGTTAACATTCTTAATATATGTTTTTGGTATAGTTATTATCTTCTGTTCAAATATTAAAAAAAAAGAAAAAAGAAACGCCATTGTTTTAACTAGCTTTTAAAAGAACAATGGTAACATATTACCTTATGAAAATTGATAAAAACAAACACAATGCACCATAGGTAGGGGGTGTTATTCGGTTAGACCCGGTCGGGTTCAGATCAATTCGGGTTAAGGCTTAAAAATATATACCCGAATTCGACCTTATTTAAAACTTGGGTCACTCGGGTTCGTGTAAACTCGGGTCGGGTCAATTCAGGTCGGGTCAGCTCGGGTTCAATCTATGTCGTTTAAAAATTATACAATTTTGGTGTTTACATATAAATTAGAAAGAAAAAAAAAATTAAACTCGGGTCACTCGGGTTGACCCGAGCCCGGGTAAGAGACATATATTATACCCGAACCCGACTTTATTTAAAACTCGGGTCAATTCGAGTTGACCCGATTGACCTGAATATAATTTTAGACCCGACTAACCTGACCCAAAAAGCCATATTCAAGTTTGAGTCGGATCGACTTTTATGACACCCCTAATCATAGCTATGAACAAAGGTTTTGCGTGATTTACATCAAGATAATCATGTTACGCCCATCGTCAAATTTGAGAGAGACTTTCTGTTATTCATGACTTCCCACGATTCAGATTTACAATTACATAAGAGATGTACTTTTAGAAAATAAAAAGAGTAGGGTGACTTAAGGAAACATCCTTTACAAGTTTATTAAACTAGGAAACCCAAGCCGAGGAGCTCGGGCGCCCTTGGATACATGTTTGTTGATGATAATCATGTCATTACGCGTAACCACGTACGAGACTCGACAACTTAACTTAATCTACCTGTTACTAAATACGTAATAAGGAAAATTTGTGAAAAAGAAGTTTAAGAATTCAAAGATAGGAATTAGGTTTAGAAAATGTATATAGCTAACATGTCTAACTTCATGGCTTTATTGCTTGTTGAATCAACACTCCATTCATTTTGAATCTACGAGAGCTAATTTAAATGTTTGGTAATTAGCCTTAATGAGCAAGTGGTTGGTATATATTACACTAAACAATACCCTAAATTAAGAAAGCAGCAAAAATATCAGTAGAAAAAAGGAAATAAAGATCAAGCTAATTAAAACGTTAGGGTAGGTTGTGCCTAATTCACTTAAATGAGAAAACTACTTTGATGATTTGAGTTGCGGTTAATGACATGAAAAAGTACTCGATCTTTTCATTTGTAAGTATGTAATTAACCGACTTCTTGACTAGTTGTTGAGATTAACATGAGCTCGATCATTAGGGAAATGCAATCGACATTTAATATCTTGCTAGTGAAATACAAATGGTCTCAAACTAAACTTGTTTCTTATTCGTCTAGTTGTTATTTAAGATCACCTATAGTAACGGTACGGTTATAACTCTACCGATATGGTTGTGTCAATCGCTCTCCATGGATTCGATCACGAATCACAATTGTATATGTGTAGATTCAACACTTAGACGAATAACCAAATCTTGGTTTAGATTCAACACTTCGATCTAAGCTATTCTAAATAACTAAGTTGTTTTCACCAGGGCACTTTATGGAGGGTCTCTTTGGTGCACTATATAAAATCTAATTACTATGACAATGACCAATCTTATTTACTTTGTACTCAATCCAATCTTTTTGATCTTTACGTTTATAAAAACTAGTGGTTCAATGACGACTTTTTATACCTATATGCATTAAGTATGTAGTTGTAAGGTACGCGAAGAATGGAAGGTGGGTATTAGCAATAAACAAGATAATTATGGTGAGAGCCAACTAAGTAGGTAGGTTATGACAAGACTTGTGGGGGTTGTCTTGCTCTTTTCTCCCATGTGAAAATTAATCTTTATTTCAAGAATTCCACTCCTTTGATGCTTATTGGATCTTGATCCATAACATGTACATGCATTGGTGCATAATTCAACATTAATTCTTTATTCTTTATTATCAAAATCATGTTAATACTCCTACCATTCTTGGCATATAAAGAAACTTCTTGTGTAAAAACATGACACAGAGAGTTTTATCTTGTTTGAGTATGTGCTGTTTGAGTATGTGCGACGATGACTTTAAACTAGTTAGACTAGTTAATTAAAAGATCACTTACAATGGTTACAAGACATAAAAAAGAAAGAAAAACATAAACTTGTTTATTCAATAGTATTTAACGTGTATTTGCTGGTCACATGTTAACAAAACCTTTCTATCAAACGAGTGTTCAACACTTTTGTTCATTAGGCGAAACATACCCGAAAGATTAGAATCATGTCGTGTGGTTTAAAAAGGAATTACGGTAGTAGTGAATGAGAGAATTAGTTGAATTTCATTTCTATAATGAGATTGTGATGTTACATATAACAAGAAAGTGGCCACTTGCATGTCCTAAAATTGTGATGAATTGTGCAGTCGGGAAGAAAGTAGAGATCCCTTTTTAATAAAATTAGGAAAAAACATTGTACCCTTTGTGAATGTAACATGACTCTATATGCATTTATTAAACACATGTTCACATGTTACAATAACAATAGGTGGACATTATGAGTTTTTATTCAAATTAAGACATGTCAAAGGCGTTTTACGAACAAGGTGGTAAGCTATTATCATATATTATTGTTCCCTCCGTCTCGATATAATTTATTTCAAATAATCTAAACATGACGTGAATACATAATCATTTGGTTAGAAACATTCTCATACAATATGAGCTATCATTGAACTACTAGCACTTCGATGATACAAAACAATTAAAATGATTATATAAAACTTGATATGGAAAATACGTAAATTACCCAAACAGTATATACTTTTTTTTGTTTTGTTATTTTTATTATTTTTAACAAATTAACTACTTTGTGTATGTTGTGAAAAATCTTCAATTCAAGAGATAAATGTTTTGTCATACTATTAAAAAAGTTGGCTTCTTTTGATTTTTGAAGTATTTTTTTTTTCGAATTTGATCTTAATTTTTTTTTTCTTTTTTGTTATATAATACTTATGCAAAATATATAAATTGATTGCACTTTAAATTTATTTTCATTGATATAATTTTCATCAAATATTATATAGCACAAACAAAAATATTTAAGTTCAAAGTTGAAAAAAAATACTTAAAAAAGTCAAAACAAGACAATTATTTTAGGACAGCATGAGTCATATGGAGTACAATTCTTCTCTACTACGTTATAAAGTATTTGAGATTTTTTCAAAATGAAAGTTTTCAAATATTAAGCCAACGCACTTACTTATTATGGAATTGTGTTAGTTTTGTTATAAAATCAATAACTTGCACCATACTCATCATAAATATATGCAAATTTTAATAAGTATGATTATAAGAATAGAGGTAATGGGGTGAGGCATCACCCTTCACCACCCACCTCACGAGCCATCCCCATTACCTGTGTAGGCTATTACGCGCGATGCAAGGGAAACGAGGAGGGAAGTGGTGACCTTCCTCACCACTCGGCTCATGTGCATTTGTGGGTCTCATGAGGTGTCTTTATTATTGCTTATTTGATTTGTGAGTGTGTGTGAAATATTTTGCGAGATACGTAGTATGTTTTTATAAATTAGGTATTTTAGTGAAATACGGGGTAGTGTGACCATTACGAATGAACGGTGAAGTGTGATGAATGGAGAGAGAAAGTTAAGTAGCCGTTGAGGTGGAAGTTGGGGGTGTGATTACCTCTAATCTAGTAGCATTAGTTACACTTTTTGAAGACATGTTTAAAAAAATTAAAAATTAAAAATACAATGTAATTTAATGTAAGAAAAAAACTTCTATAATCGTAACTACCTATTAACTTTTCAACTATTCTAATAAATGTTATTTTGAAAACACCTCTAAAATGAAAAATATATGATATTATACCTATTGAACAAACTAATAAAACACACAAAGCTTCATATATCTGATGGTACATATGGTTTTAAAAACCGGACCAGACCAACGGGTTTAACTGGTAACCGGAGTCGTCACCGGTTCCACTAACCAATAAAAGCCTTCTAAAAACAAACCTAAAAGGACATCGAAAATGGTATAAACGGGTGAATCAGGCCGGACCGAAATCATTTTTTTTTCTTTCAGGTTAATCAGCTCGTCATATTATTTTGTTGATGTATAAACTATAATTACAGAGTACCCGCTGTTGCAGCAGATGTACCTACTAGTATTATAAAAATGGGCAATTAAACCAAACTAGAAAGTTTGGAAGAAAATTTAATTTGGTGGATGGTGAAATAAATAGGACAAAAAGTTAAAAAGGGAGATTGAATGTACCAAACACACACTGCCAAAACTAGGAAAGACCAAATGCATGAGTTTAGGAGGGTTAGGTAGATAATGGAGGGAGGTTGGCAGATTCAATTATTTTCACATGCTCACACACTGGAAATCAACCTAATCAATCCATTACAAATTTACCATACAGCCCTCTTTGTTACCTTTATGCTTTATCCATCTAATTTTGTGTATTCTACTTCTAAATAACTTGTAACTTACACATGGCGGAACTAGGGGTCTCTTGGTGTCACGGGCCCTAATGAAATGTTGTTTCGGGGTGTTGATTTGGGTGTGTTTGGTAAAAGTAGCGATGAAAAGAGTATTGTGGAATGAAGATGGTGGAATGAACGATGCTCATGTTCACCACAACTGTCGCTTAAAAAACATTGGAAAAATGAGTTTTCTAAAAATAAGGCCATTCCGCTTCCTTCGCAAACGAACAATAAAATCAAAAATTCATCATTCACCGCTTATCGCCCCCAAAAAGCTTCAAAATGTTGCGCGCCAAACATAGCCTAGTAAAAAAAATCATGGTTATTTGCACTTGTTCTCAAAGAAATCATTTTTCTAAACTTTGTTTAATTACCCTATTGATAAGCGAAAGTAACATCAAGGAATTTTGACCAAAGTCCTTATATTCGATTCAAATCGGTACTTCTACCCCAACACCACTTGCTACACATCACGTTCATATAGTCATTCATAGCTTCTACTTTATGTATAAATTTGCTACTTGTACCTTTTATGTGTAGAGAAATAAACATTCTCCTAAGTTTGTACCCTGTACAAAAAGGGGTAAAACTTTTGCTTATTTTAACAGTAACATCAACAACCACTTATTAAAAACTAGTTGGTTAGAAGAAAGATTATAAAATGGAGTAAGACTAAAAGAATGAATGATCCAACCAATTATCTAATGACTGGCTGTTTAATGTAAATGTTACTCAACTTCATATGAAAAAGTTTACTTGAGGTGGAATAAAATGGAAAAATTAATAATCCAAAATGAATATACTATTATCAGCATGTGATCAGATCCAAAACTTGATTATTATAAAACTAATCCAACACACAGATATTAAATCGTACATTCTGGTGGGAACATTAGTATGTTTGTGGAGGACTCCATTATTTAGGGTATTAATTTATCAAACTCATAGTTAAATTGTATGCAACTTAAACAATTGTAATATGTTGAGGTACAACCTTTTACAGATCTAGAATCCAGGGCAATCATGCAACAGTAACATGTATCCCATGTATTTCATATTCGACGGATTATAAGGTCTACTCACTTGGACCTTTTGCGGGCTTCATACACATAGCTGAGAATCACCACAGCAGCAGTAACAATCACCCCAACAGCGCTTTGTGCTAACACGACACTGTCCTTTACTTTCTTAGAGGAACCCGGGGTAAATCCCAGCTCAGAGAGTTTCTTGTGTGATAGTGCATAATCATTAAAGAATGCATCTTCATCCTGAGAAATAAATGTGCCCAATAATTTAGCATAACATGGGGAGGAACGTAGGATAAGAGCAACATATTTAATATAATAATGAAAAGGATGCCTACCAACTAATAAGATATGGGTTATACCACATTAAATATACTATATTTTCGGAATAAATTTCGAAAATGATGTGTTAACCAATCAAACAGGAGAGAAGAACCTTGCAAAACCACCATGAACATATTAGAAACCAGGGTGTGAAAGGTGCCCGCAGTTTTTTTCACCCGAAAAACAAGAGTTCATACAAACTGTATATACCAATTTGACATTTGAAACATCATATGTCCATGTTAACATCATATTTAGGATTGATGACGAGAAAATATAGAATCACATAATGGTGTTGCTATAACTCTCAAATTAGAGAAGCTATAAATTATTTATGAGGTCATATCGAGTGACCATTGAAACAAGCAAATGGGTAACTCAAAAACTACATTCAGAAATGGGATAAGTGCACAGTGAAACACAATGTGCTTTAGCTTCACTATCATTATATGCAACATACTACAGTACCTTTTAACAAACTATGCAACATACTTACTACTATTTTGCTACCACTATATGCACTGGTAACCCATTATCCAGGAGGATTTAGTCTCATTATCTTCAAATGACTTAACATTGTACCTGGATAATAACAAAAAAGTGCAAGGTTGTTGGCGACAGATGAGGCTGTCTATTATTTGGAAATTCATAGGGCAGGGACAACAAAATAAACAATGGGAGCAGACCAGTAGTCAGAGTCCAGAGAGGGTCCCAACTGTCAAAAACTAATAATCTAGGTGGTCAAGCTCAAAACCAATCACACATTTGTCTTTGCCTTTAATGTTTCTTTACATGTTCGCATTTTAGTTGTTAATGCTAGGTTCCTAGTTCCTACCCTATTAAAGGACGGTTTGTTGGGGTGGGGGCTGGTTACAACTACCTTTCTTCATTACAGTAATTGCTGTCGAAAACTATAGTCAAATAACGAAATTATCAACATTTTTTCACCCAAAGTTCTACACCAGAACTCTATTGAAATACTATTTATTATTGCTGAAAATCAACTAATTTAAATCCCAAGCCTTAGGATAAGACCTCATAGGCGATTTTCTTAATCGAACAACTCATAGGATTGCAAATAATTCACTATACGATGCAAATAAAAATGAAGTGGTGGACTCTTAAGAAAAGGATGTTCTATATTCAATGCTTCCATTGTAGCCCAAAAATTGGAACCATGGATCTGCCCAAACCATTATATTTAGTTAAGGACTAGCTTTATGAAGGACATACAAGATGATTAACATCGGCGCGATGTTTTCATCTATTAGGTACTTAGGCTACATTCTGATTTAAATTTAAGGCATGAAGAGAGTCCTGCTACCGAAAGGTTTTTGCCCAAATCAGATAGAAATACAGCTTTACAGGTGTTGTGTTGGGCTCATGCATGGGTCTAAGCCCATGCTGGTCTATTCCAGGCCCAATCACAGACAGATGATATGGCAACTATATCAGGGAGCGACAGCTAGCTCATACATTACCACATCATTTCATAACAATATTATAAAAAATATATCATTCTAATAACTAGAAAATCTATAAATAGGGTTTATAAGATATATAATAGTATGCGTGATCTGATCATTTACTAACGTTTGAGTTGAGTCATTGGTCGCCTTTTGAAAGCGGGATGAATTTAATATTTCATCATTATATTCAATTACTTTTATAACTAATATTGGGACTTAAAGGCCTATGTTGACACTTAACAGTGTAGCAAAAGATGGGTAAAGCATGTCTATATAAAAGGTACTTAAGAATCAAATCTTGCATAATTTGGGATAGAGAGGAACATGGATAGATTTGGTCATCGCATAGAAGTTGGATGATGTCAAGAAGCTTTGGGAGTTTCATGTGTCAAGAAAGTTCAACTGGCGCAGAAAAGTATCTTCCATAGGATAGAACTTGATATGATATATGACTCAAAATATGAAACCAACAAAAGAATATATTTAGCAATAGAGATCTAGCATAAATGGCCACCTGGCCAAATAGATACTACTGGAAACGATACAAGGGAGAAACTTGAGGCTACACCATTAAGAAGTTAACACTAGTTAAGGAAAAGCCAAGGAAACACACTGCACCAAATTGTTTGACCAAAAACAACTCGGATGTCGGGAGTCTGGACACATCAATAGGAGAGAAAGAGTTGATCAAGTTTAAACATGGGACTATGGGAGTAGTAGTGATCATACATTTGAGGAATATAATCTAATAGTTGGCCTCAAATAGGAGTATATCAATGAATAGGGAGTATTACAGTATCCAGATACCGAGGGGGTTTACCTTCATGTAGTTTCGATCAAGTTTCATTTCTGGTTTACCGTACTTATATATAGAATAAAGTGCTTATTGTTTCCATTAATGAATGGTTTTTTCTTTTTTAAAATTGCTTCCTTTTATATAGGAAATACGAGCTTTGGCACTACATATAACCAATTAGCCAGATAAACCGATTAACAGTTTTTTTGCCGTCATGTAGCTTTACAACATTACAAAGGGGTAAACAACAAAAAAACAAATCAATGCGCAGGCCAAAGGAATGATCATTTTTGGGTGGAGCGAATATTTTAAAAAGCTCATTAAAGCTGCATTTCATCATTATATCAAATAATGCCACCTTGTGAAATTGGTACACCCACCATTCCATGAAAAATGCAATACCTTCATTTTGGAATGTCCATTAAACTGCAATGATTCCTTATTTGGAAAACTTTGAAGTTAGATTACTCGTTTAATCATTCTAATCACTACTAAATATTTACGCTATTGATTATGGTCCGCAAAAATTTCACAAGTGATATGGTTGGTGGATATTTAAGACATATCAATAGATGTAACAAGTCTATACATTGCAGTTTAATGGGATGGTCCATAAATCCTACTTTCATTTTGGTACATGTAAAGGATTAAGCCATATGTTAGCAAGACAAGTATCAGTTATAACTTTCTTTTGGCCTAACATACAAATAGGAACCTCACTAGTTGAACTGAAGTGCATAATGATTTTTCTCCCTAAAAATCAAATTGCATCATGTTTGGTTATATAAAACAGCGTACCTTGGCATACAGATCAACATAATGGCGGAATGCAGGATCATCCAGCAATGCAATATCTGTAGGAAGTTTCAAGAGACCCTCTGATTCCCCTTTCAGAAGTTCCCTGGTTACATAATATCAATGTTATTTCAATTAAAAAAAAAATTAGAGAGTTATTAATTTGCTATAAAGACGAATAAATATTTTACACAAAGTATGAGTTGTCGAATTTCAGTGGCTCCCTAGTCCAAGGGCCCTCAAATCCTGATCTATCTGCATGTGCTCTTCCCTGAAACATAACAAATTACAGCAAGAAACAAGCAAAACTGTTAACATTTGTGACAAAGATGTGGACATATTTCAAGATGATGATTTGAAAACTGAAAGACAAGCTTCGAACTGTTCCTCCAAGTGTAACAAGTTCTTCAAAGGTATTAACTTAACAAGTAACAGCAACTTACAAGGGTGTGTCCTCCTGACAGGGCTACAATGTCCTTATCAGATAAACCCATGCGATAAAATATGTCCCTCAAGTGCGGTGCACCTACAATCAGTATAAGAAGTTTAGTAAAGGAACACAACACATTCTTTACATCAGTATATAACCCAACTTGATGAAAGTTATGTGCGAGGAAAAAACATAAACAAAAAAAGAATTGCCCACTAGACACTTAATCTTTGAAAACCTTAAAATCTTTAACCAAAATGAGCTTTTGACACTGAATGAAAATGATTGGTGACTCTTGAATATAAAAGTATTCATGTCAGCATTCATCCTTGGAGTATTTTGGCCATCTCAATTGATTATGTTGGCATGCGTTTAGCAAAATACAATTGCAAAGCAAGATAAAGTCAAGGTCTGAGAGGTTAGCAGAGTGACCATATCAGTGTTTGTATATAAGAATTTTTAAAGATAAGGATTAATCTCTTGAAGTTTGTTGAGAGAACAGACTCATCCTCAAGTATATAGAGGGAGAAGGTTTGTGGAATGATATCCTTACTGGATGAAGTAGGATCTTCTATACGACAAAGTGGCAAACCGTGTCAAACAGCAAGGAATGGTGTGTTCCAATATGATCATCAAATCATGTCACATACATATTATGGATTGTTTCTTCGGGTATGTAATAACTTGTGTAGATACCTAACCTGACTCAAACTCGCATGAATTTTAAATAGTAATATGGTATTAATTTTGGAGACTTATCTGTTGCTTAGGAGTGTTGCTATTGCCGATAGTCACAACGCCGCTATAGGGAGGGAGTCTGATTCAGAGGGCACAAAGCACCTCAGTGGATATTTTGGGTTTTTGAGGGCAATGCCCTGGAAGGAAAACTAAAATTATGGGCAAGAACTGCATGGGTTGTCTATAGACACAATTTCTATGTATCTAAGAGACTATCATATAGATTCGCTAGTATGGCCGTGAACATAGATCACTATGCTTTTGCCCAATGGCTCCAAACCATGTATGCCTTATGGACCTTATTTTGGTGTGAAACAGATTCCTGTTGTTGTGTTCTTGTTCGTATGTGTGAGTGTGTGTGTGAGTGTGTGTGTGCGATTTTTTAGAAGTAGCCCAGGCAATGGAACCTCAAGCAAAAAGAACCATCAGCTAACTATAAATTGATACTCTGAGGCATGATTTCTACTCCCTCCATCCAACATGAATCGCAACATTGTCAGAAAACAATTTACCTCAGCATAATGTGCAAAACAGTCTTATTGGAACAAGAAGGGTAGATGAAAATTTTGCCCCAAGAACGGACATGTTGCAATCTTTGGGACATCCCTAGAAGAGAAGAATGTTGCATTCTTGTGTGACATTCGGAGTATTTTCCAACCATACTACCTTATTGATATCATGAAAAGGATTCATGCTAAATCTGCCTTGGGATTTTAACTGGCGTATGAAACCGTGCATGTGAATCAGTATATATTTGTATTATTCTGATAACTAATAGGTTTAACAAATAGTTTGTCTACTAATTGAGAAGTAGTGTTTAACTAAAAAGAGCTGGGATCAATATTAGAGATAATACAAGAGTTGGAAAACATAATAGAGCAAAGGATTGAAAACTAATGAGATATATTCTAATTGACTTTATGCTCTATTGTACCGCTCTAAATACGGGTAAAGGGGCAACAAAACCTGACTTAGAAACATTGCCATAGAACAGGAACTTTGAGCAACGGCTTGGTGAGGATGTCACCCAATCAATCGGCAGAAGGAACATAAAGCACACAGATGTGATTTTATCAAACTTGATCACCAGTAAAGTAAATCATTAATATGATGTATAAACGCTATGTCAAAATCTGAATTTGGCACTAGTCTGTAGCAACAACATTACCACAGTAAATTGTTGGTCAATACTTAATAGAAGAGAGGCGAAAGAAACTCATGGACTCATTAGGAACCCACTTTTATTGTAAACTATTTCAGGATTATAGCCAAAATAAAGAACATAACCACTAAACCACAAGCCAGAGTATAACAGTAGGGTCTGTAGACCAAACGACATCAGCATGGACAGGGAGAGTGATTATGTACCATTGAAGAAAACTATGATGCAAAGTGTGCTTTAGACAGCAAAGGAATTGTTCTGTAGTGCATTAATGCTCATAGAATTCAATATCATTTCAGGACCATGGTTTACTTCTCTTAAAATGAAATGTTTAACCAGATTATTCGAAGAATCCAGAAGTTTACCATGTAAGATTATTCGCCTTTATAGGAATTGCTCTGTTGAAAAAGTCTCAAAGATGTTATCTAAGTTTATTCCCGTTTTGGATATCAGGATGGCTAAGTTTGTTACAGAGGTTCTTGGTTAAGTGATGACCTCCCCCCTACAAACATCTTATCTCCACCGCTATATTTGTCTGTATCCACAGGTGATCATGTAATCTTCTCTACTTCCAGTAGTGAGAATGAAAATTTTAAAGTTGACCCAGGAAACATATGGTAACTACCAAGAAGCTATTTTAGAAGCGACCTCATTTCTAACATAAAATAATGATTAATCTATAATAGTAGGATAAAAAAAAACCTTTGGTAGCATTTGGAAGTCTGCCTTCCTTCGGAGAGATCTTCGAATCCTAGAAAAAAAGATAGAACATCTTAATGAGGCATGAAATTGTAAAATTGTTGCAGGAAATTATTACCATTACTTTCATATATGTGCTTTTGCCAAGAAGTAAATTTTTTACAGAACTTAAGCACAAAAGAGAAACTTGAAAATAATCAGACATTGGATAACCCCAAGATACCTTTCTTCCAGGAACAAAGTCAACAGTAGGGCCACCAGTAACCTCCACAGCAACAACTCCTGCAAGCTACAAACAGAAAGCTTAAAGGAATCAGTAGTCAGTTAAACCTCACACATCAAGTACCATGTATGCTTCTGTGAATGTTAGAATAGGAGTTAAGTTATTGTCAAAAAAATAAACTGCAGCTTGGTTATAGAGTGGAGTAATCTTTTGCACTCCATATCCCCTCTGCCAAGCCTTTCTATACTCCCTCGAACACCCAGCTAAAGTTACGTAAGCCGTATGGTGCTCCCCCTTCATTGAAGTACAAGTAAAGAAGCACACATCTTATACTATGTAGGAATCCGCAACAGTCATAGATTAGTAAATTACCCAATGCCTGTAAAAACTTTCCAAAATGACACCACTTTCCCTGTTATTGGAAATTTCCAATCTGTTTTAAGATATAAGCCATTCTAATGTTTAAGGCGTGCACATAAGGGTGTTCAATTGACCATCTTTTAGCCAAAATTAAAGGTCAAGTTACAACAATGGCGCAATCAATGATATGGACATAAAATCTTTAGGAGCAACCTCGATCCCCAAGAAATCCTAACTCTAAGTTTACAGAATCTAACTTATTTAGTTCTGCAGAATTCACCTGATATAGATCTGCATATGTAATCCTTGGATGTTTGGACTTTATTTCCTCTGCAGTAAGAAAAAAAAAATGCTCGTTAAAGTAAAAACCAGACGAAGTTGTTTACTCAAGTCAACATCTTTTCTCTTTGTAGAGGAAAATATCAAGCTTAGCAAGACGAATGGTGTCAAAAAGGAAATGGTACAAAACAAGCCTTTTCTCCTAAACTAATTGGGGTAACATGAAAACAAATCTTATGCGAATTTAATGGAAATTAACAATCCTAGGAAAGAATAAAAGGCACCCATTGTACTACACGAAATTAACAGAAGAAGTGATTTCGGAGGGCGATGTCATTTTTTCGAGTTTGAACTCAGTTAATGTATGCAACATGAGCTTGTACGATCTTATGGAAAACCTAACAGCACACATTCAAAATTACTTCTGATTTAAAAATCTTAAGCCTGTATTGGCTTATTTCGCAAGGAAATCACAGAGAGATAACTTATCTTCATCGTTCTTAGGGCTCATATTCTTCCGCAAACCCATTAAAAATTTTACGAATCATCACTTAAAAGCATTCTATCTAAAAATCTATTATATCCTTGAGAGCTGCACTAATTGACAGCCACTCTCAGTTAAGCTAAAACAACTTGCCCCAGTTTTAGTCCAGGTCAAAATTAAACCCAACCGTGTAATCAATAGTATATAGGCTAAACCAAAATATAATCACTCAACTAAGAGTGTGTTTGTTCAAGCAAGTATATGGGCTTATGAGCTTACATGATTTTGTCTTATATTTCATATAAGCCTGTTCATTTGGGCTTATTTTCCGGTTTATGAACTTAAAATTCATCTTTGAATCATAATAAGCTCATACGCCAGAAAATATGGGCTTATGAAATATAAGCCGAAATAATATAAACTCATAAGCCCATATATAAGCTTAAACAAACACCCCTTAAGGCCCTAACTAATATCAAATTTAAACTAATTCACGCTCATATTCAAATAAAAGCCATTGACATAACCAATACACAACTAATCCTAAACCTAGCATAAAACATATCATTAATACATAGAATATATGTTGGACAAAGAACGTATACTAGCCTTTAGCATTTACGTTTTCTAAACGCTACTTTTCTTAAAGAAACTTGTTTAAATGTTTGGCCACATAGCTACGTTACCACACACTTTTATAAAACTAGACAATTACCCTCGCATAACGGCGTCGGTGTATAGTAGCGTTAACTTTGTGTGTGCAATTCTTTTTATGTATATATGGGTGGGGAGTAAGCGAGAGTGAAGAAAGTTAGTGGTTTAAATTGTAATTAAGTATTTAAATATTTAATAAGTTGCGTTGCCTTAAAGGGTATTACTATCGGCTAATAAAAAAATAGATATACCACAAAAATCAATAGCAATCTTCAATCCATTATTAGAACCATGACTAAACTCCTCTTCATTTCTAATCGAACCATTCGGTCCTCCAGTCTTGGTATTCACATCATACGTTCCAGCATCATGCCACCTGTCACACAATCAACTAATTTAAATTTTATAAAAAAAATACTCCAATCAATAAGAGTTAATTAATTAGCGAAATTGATTTATACGCTAATCTGAGCATAATGGGAGCACAATTCTTGTTAGCGATGAAAGCACGAAGTTCACGGCGAGCTTTTTCGATTTGTTTAGGTATTCTGTGTCTACGATTGGCATCGCCATTGATACACACAGTTGAAGGTGCGACTAGTGTGTGTGTGTGTTTTGTTTGTTTGTTGGAGAGCAGTTAGGCCACTGGTGTGAGGATAACTAGAAGTGTGTGTGTGTGTGTGATTGTGTTTTTATTGGAAGGTTTTTGTATACTGTTGTTGATCCAAAAAGTCAATACTGGCACACGTTTTCTTCACTTTGTTTTCATTTTTCCTTTTTATGTTTTGGTTTTGTATTGTGATTTTGGAATATTTCTATTTTACGATATTACAAATCAAAAATGATCCGATGCTTGTATAGGATAAATTCTAATTTTTAAAGTTCAGAACTTGACCAAAATTTAAACTTACTTTTATCAAAACGCAAACTAAAACGCTACAAATTTATTTATTATGTTTTATAAAATTTAAAATATAATATGTTAATCTTTTTAAATATACATATTTATAATTTAATACAACATTTTCATGAAACATTCATATAATTTTGTGCTTATGATACATAATAATTTGTAGATTTAAATAATATTATTACAAAGACTATTAGTAGAATAATAGGATCCCAGGATCTCGATCTGATTTTAAGATTTCAATCTTACAAAAATGAAAACGATCTTAAAATCCTTATTTTGAAAACTTTAGCTTTTACCATTTAGCGTTTTACTTTTATAGAACAAACAGAAAGTAATACCGCTAATAGTTACTACTAATCACAGCTAGTTTTGCCGAACAAAAAAAGTAAAGGGTGTGACATTTTTTTTATGAGAAATGTTATATCCTACTCATGCTTATCTTGTTACATCTTTTTGTGTTGTCAATGCATTCATTTGTATAAACTTTAAAGTATACACTTTCTCATTCACCGGTAGATGGCTAACATGTGACCGTAAGATGTTAAGACTACATACTTTATACAAATGTATCTTACCAAATATCTTCTCACACTCACAAACTAAGTAACAAATAATAAAACTATTAAAGGGTCCCACATTGGCACATTTCTATAAAATTGATCTTTCACCTTTGGCTGCCAGCAAAGATGGCACGCCATTGATGGTGTTCACGGTGGGATAACTGCCTTGCTGGGAGTAGTTTTAGAAGAATATAACATTTAACATTTTTCTTTTGGCGTATATCATGGCATCATCTACACTATGTTCTCGAGTTGAGTAAATGAGAGAAAAGTAAAAAAAAAGTGATGAAAAGTAAAAAAGCTCATGTTCTTTAGTTTCTTTAGGAGGGAAAGTGAAAGTAATGATGTGAAAAGAGTAGTGCTACAACCACTCAAGATTCACAAAAAGAAATCCACACAAGAAATGTGTCATGTATTGATTGGTTTGTTTGAATATATTTTCTCTCTCTTCTCTTTTCTACACCAATCAACACATGGCACATCTCTTGTGTGTATTTTTTTTTTGTGAATCTTGTGTGGTTGTAGCACTACTCATGTGAAAATAAGAGGATTTTATATTCAAAACTTTCACCCCACTTTTAGGATGAAACACAACTTTACTTCCTTTTCATTTCTTTACTGCCTCTCACTTTACTTTACTTTCCTTTTCTTTCTTATTTTTTTTAGAACACAATCAGGGTTGTTGAAAAGAAATATACGGAGTATTCATTTATTTAATTATTATACTTTTTTTTTAGAACACATGGTTTTTGAGGAGGGAGTGGTACCCTAATACCCTAGGTGTCACATCACCTCTATTCAATAAAACCTCCAACTCAAAACTACCCAATTTTACCCTAACACTACCCTAAGTGGAGGGTGGTATACTAGTACCGGTTTTATATATATATATATATATATATATATATATATATATATATATATATATATATATATATATATATATATATTAAAACATACCATTTCATTAAAAATAAAAACATTACATAATACTTAAAAAATACACATTACATAATACTTAAAAAAAAACATAACATAATACTTAAAAAACTAGATTAAAATAAAACCCACTAATCATCGAGATGCGGCAAGTATTGACGTCTTCGCGCCCCGTGAGATCATATCGAAGACGGTCATGGAGAACTTCGCTTAGTAACTCCGCTACCACACCGTGTCGAACATCGGTGAACCTGCTCATCCATTATATGAACCGTTGAGATTGCTCCTCCTTCGCTTTATAACCATATCGCAAAATAACACACGCATGAACTTGATTGGCAATCTTCGCTTTGGTCATAGCTCGGAGAGGTCGATCGAGAATTTTCCATTTTCCTTTAAGAGCACTAAAAGCTCGCTGACATCCTTTCTCGCCTCTCTTGTAACTTCTAAATCTCTTTCCTTTGGGTCATTTGATCTGGTATGCTTTAACAAATGCGACCACTTAGGATAGATTCCATCCGTCAAATAGTAGCAGCGTTTGTAAGCGTCCATTCACGTGGAATGAACTATTCATCGCCGCTCCATTTCGATCCGTAAGATACAAGTCGATGATTCAATACGTTGATATCGTTGTTTGACCCGGTGGACCAAAAAGCATGCCAAATCCACATATCTTGTGTGCGGTGACTTCAAGCATAATAGTGGGAACACCATAGTACCTCTCGTATATTGCCCTCTCAAATGTCTGGGACAATTTTTCCATCGGCGACGTGTACAACAATGCTACCAAGCATCCAGGGGATGTGATGCTTCGCCATGGGCACGAAAATGCGAGCAAGGTCGTGTCTTTGTCGGCCACGTAGGTCTCTCGACCGTATAACTCAATGATGGCCTCACAAAATAATCAAGACTTTCACGTGACGTTCTTGCGACATGCATAAATATTCATCATACTCATCGGGATTTTGGTTCTGAGTTGCTTAACGGCCGATGTGATTTTGTTTCGCCGTGAAACTTTTTTTCAATCGCGTCATAGCCTTCTTGAAAATATGGGTATCTCGCTCAATGTCACCCACTATTTGCAAAACATACTTTTCTCCATTCGATTATTTTTTAAAGTAATTGTCGTTGTCTTTGGTGTTTCAACGAACCAATCATTCTCTAAAGTTTCAAGACCTATTTTCCGATGACGATTTCGCTAGTTCGGCTAGAGCTTGCCGTGTCTTCAAGATCTTGAGCCGCTAGTTGAAGCATATGTTGCAACGAGCTACCCATGGATAGCTCGTCGGACGAAGACGAATAACGATTCGGAAGAATCGGAAGACATTTTTTTTTGGAGAGATTAGTGTGTTTTTTTTTTAAAGGTGGGGGTAATTATTTTTTTTTTGAGAGATTAGTGTGTGTTTTTTTTGAAAAAAATGAGTGTATGATATTTGGTTTTAAAGGAAATTTTATTTTATTTTATTTTATTTTTATTTTTATTTTTTTTAATTTCTTGCATATAACCGTTGGACCTCCCAAACGGTCAATTTTTTCAAATTTATGCATGATACTCGCTCGAGCTCACAAGCCGAATTTGCTACTCGATCCAAGTACCCGATTTGCTCGGGGCGGTGTACCCGCTCGGGTTCATGTACTCGATGGCACTACCAGTGCCCACTCCCTCCTTCCTAAAGTTATTAGAGATGAGTACAGGATAAGAGGAATTAGTAAAAAAGATGCATAGTAAAAACAAAGGGAAAAGGAACAAGACAATTATGAGGTTGTTAGACTTAAAAGTTAAAAATATGCTACTAACCCATTTTATAATGCTATCGGGCTGTGTACTAAACATATAAGATTCCAAATTATAATAGGTTTATGTTTAACTTGTATCCATAATCCATCACAAGTATTTCGTGTTTTTTAGGCAGTGATTGACGTGCCTAATTGGTGCGAGTTCTTCTGTGTCTAACAAGAATTTTACTACACAGTAAAACCAAAGATTGTGCGTAGAAAGATTAGTGTTTCGTCTAGGACTGTTCCTTTGGACGTGTTTCCTCTGTTAACGTCATCGGCCTGCAGGCTTAGATGTATGTCCCTCTTGAGTAGGACATAGCTATGGCCAAATATTTTATCCAAAAATGATCATTTTTTGTGCTAACCTTATCGTTCAATCCATACATATAGTTCGAACTTTCTTGTGTTGCATCTTTTGTTCGATATATGTCCTCACTGAACATAAAAGGACATATGTTATACTGTTCTCAGCACATTATTCTGGTAGTGTTTGAGTGAATGGTACGAGAACAAGGGTGCAAATGTTGGGGTTGTAAAATATTATCAAACCTGAAATGGTAAGACACATTTTAAAGCCATCACAGGATCGGATTTGCAACATAGTAGAAGTCCATTCAATAATATTCACACCCATTGTGATTAGGGATGTCAAAAAAACCCGAACCCGATGGGGAAACCCGAAACCCGAACTTATTGGGGCGGGGCGGGGCGGGGCATGCTTATCGGGTTTCGGGGCGTGTTTTGGGGCCTTAACGGGGATTCTTATCGGGTTTGGGATGGGGACGGAGCACACTATCCCCGCCCCCAAACATATACATATATCTATATACCTTAAATATTGTGCTAGTATTTATGTAGTAAATATAATTCTCTAATTTCTGTTAACTTTTATCTTTGTAATATTTCAAAGTGTGATCATAAAATCTTGTTTTGTGTTATAATATTCTAAAAAAGTTGTGATTTATTCCAATTCCTATTATATTATTAATGGGTTCTCGATTATTTAAGTTATTCCGTAAAATCATATCGTTAATAACGTAAAAATAAGAATAAACGGGAAAAGACATGAGTATGACGGAGGATCGAACTCAAAAAAGAAAACCCGATAATACCCCAATGGGGAATGGGGCGGGTTTGGGGGAGCATCTCGCCCCAATGAGGCGCCCCGATAAGATCCCCAATGGAGATTGGGGCGAGTTTGGAGATGATTTTTGTAATCAGATTTTTGTAATCGATAGTCGGAATCCACCACAGCAAAAGTCAATTAGTCAGCAAAGATCAACAAACCACTAAATCCCAGAAGAAGAAAAAAAAAAGCATTTTAATATTTAATGTACACCATGTTTGTACAACAACCATACAAATACTATTATTTAGATCCAAGTTTTCAAGTAGCGAAAAAGGGGAAACTGTTTTCTTTGATCATGCCTCTATATATGTCCTCACTGAACAGTATGTTGTCCGACACATCAAGATACAGTCCTCCATTGTAGCTCAATTTGGATCTTCCCGTTCCTTGAATCAATCAGATTGTACCTCTCATTGATCCTTTTGTTGTTCACAACATCCGCAAGACTGATATCAATGTAACCCAACGATTCCTGTTTTTTAAACACAGCAAGACCATTTCAGTAAATCATACAAGGTTTGAGTTTAGAGATGACAATCGTGCATGCTTTACAAGTTTTGGAGAGTTAAGTTCGTTTACTGAAGTTAAAAAATTTAGCTAGGAATGAAATGCGTCTAACTCGACCAAAATGTATTCACGTGCTTACAATCTCCTAAATGGGTTTGTTCTTATAAAGAAAGAGCTCCTAAATCGCTTAAATGTAAAGTAGATAATAACTTTGATACTATAGTGGACAATGACATGAAACAAGCTTATAAATAGTTTAGTTTGACCACAAAGGTTGAAGTACCTTAGGATGCAGTAGCCCAATCCTCGAAGAAGCACTAGCAACTTCCACATGCAATTTATCGTTAACAGGAGGCTCCTCAAGCGTGAACTTGAACTCCTCATTCCATCTTGGATCTCGGTTCTTCTTGATATGCTACAACCAGAGAAAAAAGATTAAACACCAAAAATGCAAAAAGATTGAACCCAAGAGTTAAGTGTTGCAAATTGATACCTTTGTTTTCCTCTCCTCTCCTTTGAAAAGGATTCGAACATAAGGATTTGTGTGGTGTTTTCCTTCAACATCAGTAGCTTCATGAACTATAACTACAAGTTCACCACCACCAGGCGGTGTTCCTTCAGATGCCTTCTGTACAGTACTAGCGTCTTCAAAAGTCGGCATATCTTCCTCCTTAAAAGGCTTATATAGCATCTCTACCATAATTTGTCCACGTGATTTCTCATTTTGAGCATCATTAGGATCCATATTCTTCAAGAGATCGAGTGTCAAGACCTTGGGCTCTTCAGGTACAAGTTCCTTTATAGGGACAACGTTCATGCCCATCTTGTCATGTTTGCCAACCTGAGAACAATGAGATCGACTTAATGAGTGTCTTTTGGTTAAAGGACCTTTGTCATATAAACTCATTCCAAAACCTTATAAATAATTAGTGTTAAACTTATCTATAAAGAGATCTTAACAACGTTGAGCTTTGTACAATTTAATAATAAATGATCAAAGATTGGGAGGAAAACTGCAAAAAAACTATGTAAAATTTAAATTGGAAAGGACAGATTAGACCAGATTAGTCGAATGACATTAAAGTAACAACTGTAAAAATTTGCCTTCAAATCATAATTAAACGTTCACATCGCATCGATGCAATGTGGCTCACTTAAGGCATTTATATACACCTTTAAATAGCTTTGACCTTTTACGGGTCATAACTCAGTTTGAAAAGAGTATTGGTGTTTGAATTTTAGGAAGAGATTGTTGACTATGGTGACCTTCGTAAAAATTAATAATAACAATCTTAATTACAGTAATATTTATTAATTTATGAGTTAAACATGTCAAGGTACTATACCTGTTCCCAATCATAAACTATGAACTCTACAGCCTGCGATTCCGGATCTTTAACAACCATGTTGAATTCCTCATTCCATTCAGGGTTCAGATTCTTATGCTTCACGCTTGTTTTCTTTGATGGAAGCTTAGTTTCAGTGAGCTTTATTTTCACATAAGGATCAGAAGCACCTAACAGATCTTTCTTTTTCAACTTCATTGCCTTCAAAACCTTCACATGAACAATTCCTACGGGTTTCTTTAGGGCTCTGCATATTGTCAAGGAGTCGATTTATTAAAGACGTGGACTTTAACAAAAATATGAATTGCGCACAAGAAACGGGTATAAACATTACTTGGTTGGATCCAATATTTGTACTTCAAGAGTCTTAGGCCAAAGATACATGTTGGCAACTTGTGTTTTGATTTGTTCCTGCACATGAAAGCTTTTCAGATCACAAAATATCGAAATAAAAGTCGACAAATCTCAAATATTGGAACATAAGAGTACGTGTAACAGCTCTTCTAGCAATAATTGATAAAAATCTATATTTATACATTGAAAACATGTGAAGTTACATATCGTGCTATGAGCCAGTTGCTTTAAGCCCCCATAATTATGTAAAATAATTTAAGCATAGAAGAAATTATATAAAGTTACTAGCGTTCTAGCATATTTACCTGGACAAACCTATACAATCCAGGAATTGCCATAAGATCCGCCCCGAAAAGCCTGAGTCCAAAATCTACATGTGGCTGTGAAATGAAGGAACATGTTAGTTAAGAAAATGTACGATCAATATCAACCGTCATTTTTATGAATTAAAATGCAATATATATTGGCTCTTTTCCATTACTTTCCAAAAGTATCTTAAAGATTAAACAGCCGTGTAACAATAATTGTGGAATTTGTTACAAATATTCCGGCCCATACTCAAAACATTTCAATAAACTAACTGGGATAAAGTCTGAGGTTCAAGATCATTCAGCTTGACTGGAAATGAGGATGCGATGTTTCATGTTTTGAAATCTAACAAAAAGAAGCCGATTTACCTTCTCCATGAGAGAGACGCAAATTTTAGCGAAGCAGGGAAAGCTGGGAACAAGTGGTTTCAGTGTGATACGAGGTGCAGCAAACACTTGTAAATCCACCACCTGAAATTATCATAATCATTCAGATAACCCGCAAATAAATTTGGAGGAACATTTTCCACAAAAGTAAGAGAAATAGAGATAACCTGAACTGTTGCTTTTAAACCAAAAGCTTTAGCAACAACTTCCACATTGGGATTTCCAGCCCATTTTAGCGATGGTTCCATAATCAGCTCCTTCTCATCGGTAATATACACCTTCATCCCTAACATAATGTGAAACACGTTCTTATTGCAAACACACTGTCTACTATTAAAATATGAAATTTTGCCTCCACGCATAAACAGTAAACAGATGAGGTTTTCCTTATTCAGGTTACTCGAGAAGGGTGAGTCTTTGACTCAGATGTACGCGGCCGGGTGACCGTTTCCAACCCTTTCCCTGGCCACTCCCAAGATGTGTAACATAATGTAGAGCAGTTAGTCAAATGTCTAAAATGCCCATTAACAATGACCAATTAGAACAATCTTGTGAAATAGAATCCGTAACATGTAATAATGGCTTAATAGAAATGTGCAAATACAGGTCATGTTATCATCTAAATTTGGGGGAAAAGGAAAATGTGGCAGTTTCATGGGATAGAGGGACTATGGGATAACATATAATACAGAACCTATGGATATGAGATATAACTTGTAACAAATACGGTTAAACATTAAGTTCCAAGCAATTCCACGCAGATGAAACATTACACTATTAGTTGCACCGGATTTTTATAGATGTTCAAAGCTTCAACTAGCAAAGTTGACTACCAAAAATGGTTTTATTCGCTCATACCATGTATTGTTCTACCATTATCTATTACATGTCTCCCACTTTTGTTTGTTCTAATATCAGATACAAAACAAGGTTTTGAAATTTAGTGATTCAATTTCGATTTTTGCACTTGAGTGTTTAAAGTTCTTTATTTTGCAACTCAAGTGGCGAAAATTATTCTTTACATGAATTCGCTAAAGAGCAAACGTGCTCACCAGGCTAGAATCTATTTTCCAGAACAAACGAGAAGACAAATGTGCATGGGAGTTACCTTGAAATGTAGGAGGCAAAGACCCTAATGTAAGAGTCTCAAACTCGACCGAATCAACTTTAAACTTGGGAATTTGTTCGGCAATAATGGGCTTGGCAATCTCCTTTGCAGTCTTGCAGATCGCCTATGCATACAAAAAAGTTATTGAGTTATTCATATTCATATAAACCATGTAAAAACAACAAAGTTCGCATATTCAAGTACCTTGTCAAGATAAGGCCACATGTATTCGATGAATTTGTTAAGCCAATCAACCTACATTGATCGCATAAAACATCATACCACAAAAAATTACAGAAAACACAGTTATCGAATTAGAATGTAAGATAACCATCCATTCGAAGAAATACATACCCGATCAAAATCCGGGTTTTTCACCCACGATGGTATCTCAGGAAGCATACTCTGCAAAGTATCAGAGTCTCGTTCCACCAACGGACGAATAACAGGATCCTGCCCAAATAGTTCACAATTTACAAGTTAGAGAAAATTCCAAAAATACCCTTTAAACCCAAATGTCCAAATAATAACCTAACATCCTAAACCAATCGACTACTAGAAACTCAAAACCGATTGCTACATCAATACCCATCTATATAGTTTCATCTTTTTAACATTATCAACACAAACAAATCAAACCCACAACAGAACTAAAAATAATAATCTTTAATTATCAAGCTAACTTTTTTCTTCAGAAACATGATTGAAAACATCAAGTTAACTAAGAATGTGATAAGTCTCAAGTCCAAATCCCGTTAGGCACAACTATCTAAAAGTAGCCACGCCAACCTCACAAAAAAGGGGAGGGCTTGACCTAATTTGAGCTTGTGTGCTGGGCCGCAAACCCCGTAAGTCAGCCAAAAAAGTCGAAAACCATGGTTACCAAAAAAACTTTTTTTAACAAATCTCAACAACATCTCAACATATCTAACCAAAATCATAGATAACAAGTCAACATTTATTCAACTAGAACTCTTACATAGTTGCATCTTAATCTAACACCATTACTTCACCACTAAGTCACATAAACCACAAATAAACAATATGCAAAACCATTAAATTTTCTTTAATCAATCAACTTTAAACCAAGATTTAACAACACAAATCTACAAAACACACAAACAAGATCATAAATCTACAGACAAAAAGTAGTACTAATCATATATACCTTGACATCAGTAGGTTGAAAGTAGATGAAGAGATAATAACCAATAACAAGACCAGCAGAAACACCAATACCAAATCCAGTAAACCCCAACAAAGTACTAATTATACCCATCTCTAATCTTTTATAAAACCAAATCAAACCCACATCACAATATTTTATAAAAATCTTTTTTTTTAGTTTTTCAAGAATCTTTTTTAAAATCTCAAGAAGAACAAGAAAAACCCCTCACGCAGCTCTTGTTTATGCGTTACTTCTTTCAGCCGGCTAAATCAAGAGGTGTGAAATAATAAATTTTTTTATAAAAAATAAAGAGGACACGTGGAAATGGGTCTTGTCTAGGTTCTTACCAAAGTCATATTCTTAGATTTTGGGTAAAGGGTGATTTATTTCCGGAAATGGAAATGTGGGTGGTGAGTAATGGTCCTTTGGGTATTGTTTTGCACTTTTGTGTGTGATATTAGTCCTTTGAGTGTGATTTTTGCAACATTTAGGCAAGATAGTTATATGTGTTTGCAACTACCGTTTAGTGAATTCGTTTACAACACTTCGAATGTATATGTGTTAGTTGTAAGTGTTTGTTTGGGTTACTCAGTAACTTTCCCGTGAGCTTTCCCGCGACATCATTATTCCCGCGTATAGAAATACCGCATCTCTTACGCGCAAAACACTACCCCAAAAGTATATGATTTTGACTAATCAAGATTATATTGATTGAAATAAATGAAATAAAGGTTAAGGTTGTAAAATTTGAATTAAAATAAAATAAACCCATTAAAAATATAAAACTAAAACTCATAAAAATATATCAAAATGGATGTTGAATTAAAGAGCGTAAAATTTTAGAAAATATGGTGAAATTAGATTATAAAAAATAAGTAGATAAAAGATATTTTAATTTAAAAATAAAGATGAATTTTAGTTGATAAATGACATATGTCGTTTTATAATTGGAGACTCTTTATCTTAATTTTTAGTGGTTAGGAGTTAGGTTTGGAGTTTGTTAGAAGTTAGAGCTTGGAGTTTGTCAAGTGACACATGTCATCTCATGATTGAGCTCCTTATCTTAATTTTGGGTTAGAAAAACTCTTTCCATAATAAGCAGTAAAAAAGTCTGAATTTTTAAGCCTTCTAATTTTAGAATGCCTAAATGCATTATAAAGTAGTATAGATGTGACATAGACAACAAAAAGTGATTACATGATGTTGGATATAGTTTGGGTTTGGTGAAATTAATGACTATGATTTTATAACATTGCCATAATGATAATGAGTAGAGTAATGAGACTTTAGATTTTTGTTTTCGTAGTAAAATATACCGTTCGTCTCTTAAGTTGTATCAAAATCATACGCAAAGGTTTGATAGCAAAATTCCAGTCACGATCCTTACTTTCATATTTTCCATCATTTAATGTCTCTTTAATCGTTATTCATCAGTCAACCTTCATTATCTATCAAACGTGTGTTTTTACTCTAAAAGCATAATGGTCATTTCATATATTTTGATTATTACTCACTTTAATTAATCATGTTTCTTTCCACATGTCTCATCCATTTTTCCGCCTCATATACATCTATACCACTTACACTACCTATTTTTAATCCCCAAACTTTCTTTACAAGATTTATCACAAACCCTAATTGCATGTCACAAAACCAGTGTCATATTATTGAGATAAATGATTTCACAACATGGATTTTGCACTTTGGAAAGTAAGAAGAGGTCCAGGTATTCCAGTTGATGATACCGTTTTGTACAACTCTGCTAAGATGAAATATGGTATGTTTTTTGTTATAATCGTTGAAATATCTAATATGTTAATCTTTTTTGTAGTTAAGGTTTAATAATGTTCACATTTTTTTCGTGGTAGATCTAATATATTTAGCATAAGGATTCATCACAATGGTGTTTTTAAATACTGGCCTGGTAAAATGTACAATGGAGGTAAGAAAACTATAGCTGATTTGATTGATGTTGATACTGAGTCAGTTGAAGAGTTGGATGTTTGTATGTATGAAATGGGTTACGAGCTAGGCAAAACAAGCCTAGTAGTAATTTACATGATGGTTGTATAGCTTAAGTGAGACTATGAATTATGTATTATTGAAAGATCTTGTTAATAACCATAAGATCATAGAAGTTTATGTTGAAAATGGTAAGACAAGATTGGATCTTAGTGAAATGACTCTAAACTCAATTAAGACAGTTATTGATGAGGTGTATGAAGCAAAGAAGAAGGCAGCTATTGATATTGTTCCATATTACTAAAAAAACATTCTTAGCAAAATTGTTAATGAGCATGTGGTAGAGCTTTTAAGTCAAGTTACATAACCATCTTTGGAAGTCAATAGATTTAAGAAAATCTAATCAGTTGCCAGAAATTGAACCATTGTTTTCATCTGTAGAAGTCTGTCAAACTGCAAATGAATTAGGTGATGGAAATGAGCAAATAGATAAACCAGTTGACCATATCCAAATAGATAAACTTGTAGAGGTCTGTTAAACTAAAGATGAGTTAGGTGATGAAAATGAGCAATTGCATAAACCTATTGACGATATCCAAATAGATAAATTTGTAGATGTCTGTCAAATAGAATAAGAGTTAGGTGATGGCAATGAGAATGAAACAAATACTTTTGAGAGTGATGATGATGTTAATGAGAACATTCAAGATGGAAACATATTGGTTGATAATGAGAATACTTTTTAGAAGTATGATGTTGAGGTTACTTTGTTCCAAGTGAGTACGACTAGACAATTACCAAATATAGGAAGCTCTAGCCAAATACCAAATGATTTGTTTGTGCAAAATGACTTAGATGTCATAGATAATAATGAGTTTGAAAGTGATTGTGGTTCTAAAAATGATCTAGAGTTTGTAAGGAAGAAAAAGTTAAGGGAATACAGGAAACAAAAGTTAAGTGAGGCAGAATAAGTTGCCAAGAAAACATTCTTTTTTTGTGGTCAAAGTTTTAGTTCTACAAAAGAAATCAAAGACAATGTAAACATGCATTCAATAGAAACTAAAAGGAAATTGCGATTGGTGAAGAATGACAAAGAAATAGGTAGGGCTAAGTGTGTGGGTACAATACCAGTTTGTGGTCCAAGTGAAGGTGTTGGTTGGGTACAACCTTAAAGAAAAGGTAGGGTCCATTAACTAGAGGCAACAAAAGGAAGGAATCTATGAGAGCATGTAATGAGGAACCAAAAGAGTGCCCATGGTTATTGTATGTAGCTAAAGATAAAGCGCAAGATACATGGACTGTTACAACTTTCAGGGATGAATACAAATGTTTGCAATCAATAGAGATCAAAGGTTATGACTACAAGTCTCTCTTAAAGAAAATACTAGACCAAGTTCAAGTCAATCCAGATATTCCAGTTAGGGTTGTTCAAGATCAACTCTTCAAACAATTTGAAGTTCAAATGTCTATGCAAAAGACATTAAAGGGAAAAAATAAGGCAGAAAATTGAGATTAGGGGTGATCATAAGTTATAATACATCATGTTGAGAGACTATGTTGTATAGTTGCAGAAAATAAACCCTAATACAATAGTTAGGATAAGTGTAAAAACTACAATAGATCCCTCTAGTCCAAAAAGAGTTTTCAAGAGAATTTATGTATGCTTAGGTGCTTTGAAGGCAGGATATAAAGCTTTTCAATGAGAGTTGTTGGGATTAGATAGTGCTTTTATGAGAGGTCATTTTCCTGGTCAGCTTCTTACAGTTGTTGGCATTGATAACAACAATAAAATATACCCATTAGCCTATGGTGTTGCAGAAGCTGAAAACAAAGATTCATGGACTTGATTTCTTCAATGTATAGCATATGATCTTAGCTTGCAGCCATTTTCAAACTACACTTTTAGTAGTGATAGACAAAAGGTAATTTCAATGTATAGCTGATTATATTCACTTATATGATTGATAAATGATACTTTTATTAGTAATGGATTTATGTTCCTTTGTAGGGTATCATTCCAGCTTTATCAGTAGTATTCCCTAATGCATAACACATATTAAATTTGAGACACATCCATGAGAATGTGAAACTGCAATTGAATGCTACAGCCTACAAGGATCATTTGTGGAGATGTGCAACAACAACAATCATCCAATAATTTGAGGTAGTTGTGCATGCATTCAAGAGTTTTAGCGAACCTGGCCATGCTTAGTTAACTAAGATACCACCAATCCGTTGGTCAAGATTACATTTTTCAGGTACTGAATCTTTGTGTAACTGCACATATTTTATGTTTTAACATTGTTGTTTGTATTACTAAAATATCTTTTATACTTGTATATGAAGAGCTCATTCTGATGTGTTACTTAATAACATGTGTGAAATGTTTAATGAGAAATAGTGGAAGGTAGGCACAAAACCATCATTACTACTTTAGAAAACATTAGAGAATTTTGTATGAAAAGAATAGTTAATGTTGTGAATGTAATTGATAAGAGTGATGGGCCATTAATACCAAATGCAACACACATGTTAGATTTATTAAGAAAGAGACTTATAATTACAGTGTTTTAGGGAATGAAAGAGATAAATATCAGGTTAGTAGATGGGTAGATAAGTGTGTTGTGAATGTTGTAGCTAGGGATTGTACTTGTAAAATATGGGAGATTACAGGTATGCCATGTAAACATGTTGTTGCTACCAATCGGTATATGGCATTGAATGGAAAGCAAGTAGGATCTGTAGAATCATGGGCTCATCCATGTTACTTACTTAAGGCTTGGCATGATACTTACAACCACACTATTTAGCCCATAAATGGAAATGAATATTGGGAAAGTCAAATGTGCCCACAAGAATTCTTCCACCTAAACATCATAAACCAAAGAGTAGGCCAAATAGAAACGAAATAGGGTAGCTACTGAAAATGATGATAATGATACATATAGTAAGTTGTCACGGTCTTGTAGGAGTGTAGTTTGTGGTTTTTGTGGCAATGTTGGACACAACAAGAAAACATATATTTGGCAATGAGGTGTAACTGGAAGTCATGGTAGTAGATGTCAGTCTCAACAAACAGGTTCATGTTCCCAGCCAAGTGTTGCATCAAAAAAGAAGACACATATTAAAAGTAATAATGTTGAAGTAAATAAAAAAGATTAAGGTCAATCTGGTGCTGAATCTCAAAGTCATGTGCAAGCAACTAGTGGTCAATCTGAAAGTCATGTTCAAGCAACTGGTGGCCAATCTGAAAGTTATGTTCAAGCAGATGTGGTTCCATCTAATTCTCAATGTCATAGTGAAGTTCAAGCAAATGTGGTTCAGTCTCAATGTCAAGTACATGTTGTTTTTGGTTTAGGTGTGACTTCAAAACCAATGTGGACTAAGAAGAATATTGTAGCAGCAAGAATGGCCACACCATGGTTCATCGATGTGATTAAATAAGTACTAGATTTATACATCATTTATCCCGTATATATTGCTCACTTACTATCATTTTATATAAGAATCATTACTTAATCAGTTACTTTTGTGATTCTCAGTAATTATGGAGCAATTATGGAAAGGAAGCGGGAAACGACATTATTTAGAGCTTATGTTAGGAATTGGAAATTCCATGTTAAAGTATTGGTCACCCCAATTATAGTCTAGCATAAGTTAGCTCGTAGACTTGTAGTTTGTTACGTTATTTACTAGTAAATTAGTTAGTTTGTAGCATAGTTTAGTTTAGTGTAACACCGTGGAGGAAGGACGGGTCTTTACCCACTGTATGCCTGATCCACAGTCCGACAGGAGGACGTATAAGTTGTAAGTATAAATACCCCTTCCATCCATGGAAGGGGTGGTGCTTCTAATCTAATATTTCACTTTTTATTATACCAAGTCTCTACCAAGAACACCCATCTCTTTCTCTCTGTAAAACCATAACATACTTGTATTTCCATCATCTAAGACCACCCGAATCATCAACACAACAAATATTACGATCCTACAAATGGGATCAGAGCCAAGGTTATTGTGTTGTGTTGATTTATTGTGGTCTTTTGTACCTTGTTAAAAACTATTTTTACATCTTTTTATGGTCGGAAAAATTGTGTTTCCGTTTATTTTGGTAAAACAGCTTCTAACTGATTTTTATGTGTCCTCTTGGTTTTAATAAGTCATATCTTTGGTCATCTTTGGTCATTTTTATGTTAAATTATGTATTTGGTTTAACATGTGATCTCATCTTTGTCATATATTGTGTGCGCATATTGTACTATCAAATTCTGTATTGTTAGTTAAGGATATGTATTCTCACTTTTATGATGTGGTCAAAACTGGTCAAGTTCTGGTGGTCAAAACGGGTATAAAGAAGTGTCCTTATGTCATTTTTTGGGTTTGTCATGAATATGGTCGGAATTTGGTCGGAAAACTCATCGGAAAAAGTCTAAAATCTTGCTAGCGACTTGTCTAAGTGTCCAGATTCATTGTACCTAATTTATAGCGACTTGGTGTAGCGAGTTGTGTCAATAATCTGCCTAGCGACTTGTCTTTACAAGTCGTAGCGACTTGTCATGAGTGCTAGCAACTTGACTCTGCTAGCGACTTGACCTTGCTAGCGACTTGACTCATGAACATTGAGGTAGCGACTTGACTCCAAAATTATGGTAGCGACTTGACATGTACAGAAAAGAAGATGAAGAAGAAAGACATCCTAACTACATTTTGTTGACCACATGAGACCAAAAGAGCTCAAGACTTAAACTATGCAACATCAATCAACATAAGAGTCTCACTACATCAGCCACAACTTATCCACTCTAATCATACATCCCAACTCACAAGACTCAAATGATAAATAAGTATCAAGATCTCAGCTCATACTTCTCGTGTTACCAAATGACGTATCATAACTCGAAAGTCAGTTCTCACAAGAATTAATGCATCACTGATCAATGACTCATGACTCAAACTAAATCTGAAAGTACAAAGATCTCAGTCTTGTGTTTGAAAGTAATTAACATCGAACCCATTTAAGGATTTAATGATCTTTACACAATCCATCATCAATCTTTTCTGGTCTATGTTCGAGATTAATGAAAGTTTTATAACAACCTTGTTATAAACTTCATGTGATTCGTTCTTAACACAATGGATATCAAGACAAGAAATAATCTACGATCTCAGTTTTTCTTTTGGGTTAGAGATTTAAACAAAGACCTTTTCAGATCCAAACAACCTCTAATGAAAAACCATCATTGATCTAATAAGTTTTGATAATATCCGAAATTTAAATGAAGTGAAATTAACAATTGTGTTAACTCAAATCTCATATTTCGTTAATAAAGTAAAACATCCTGATCTAATCAAGATAACGTGTCCAAGATCTAAATCTTACCGTGTTCATATGGTTTGATTTTGTGGTCAACGCAACTGCCCTCATGCCATCCCTGTGGCTAGGAGGCGTCTGAATCATCAGGGCTTATGGTTTGATGGTTAGAGAAATGTTTGGATTTATACGCTTTTATGGGTGAGACTATTAGCAGAGATAGGGTGGATTTGTTTAGAGAAGTTTCTGGATTTGAGATGAGATTTGATAGAGAGAAGTCGGTATATAGGGGCTGACGAATGTGAGAGATTGTAGGGTTTGAGGTGAGATATATTAGGGTTGAGTAAGTGTGATAGTGGCGTTTTATAACCGGATAATTAGGGTAGATTTATCTAATGGATCGGGTTGTATTTCAATTGGGCCTGTGAGTTTCTTTGGGTCAGATTTTTTGGATCGTGGGTTAGTATCTCATCAATTGGACTTGGGGTTTGGAATTAATTCACCCATGGGCTTCTCAAGATTAAATTATTCTAGGTAGTGAACTTTGGGCTGAGAAGTGCTATGGGCTGACACCATTTTAATCCGAAAATTACTCTAAGAAATGTTGTTTAATTATTTTTGGACTAAGATTGGTATTTTTGGTATTAAAACTTGACGGAGAATACAAATTCATTGCTTGAACTATAATTTGAAGAAAAATGACTACGGGTTTTTATTCGGATACTCTCTACCGGGGATCTTGTGTTGATTCTATGGGCTTCTCAAGATTTGCAATTGATGAGATTTATGAGATTTGTCGATGAGTTTGGGTATGCTGATGAGTTTTGTTATGAGGTTTGATACTTTGGTTTATGCATTCTCACGGAGTATTGTATGTCACGGTTTGAATTGATTGTTTAACAAAGTTGACTACGGGGTTATTTGGACGGTATTTTATATTTGGATTTGAAGTGAGGTTTTCCGGGCGCGTTTACTTATTTTCATCTTCTTTCTTTCTCCCCCTTCCGCGAAGATGACTTGTTTGGGCATTTATAGAGTGTGATAAAGACTTGGCTATTTAGTTACAGTTGTGATTCTTTCTCGCTCAACCCACAACGTAACTATCACTTCGGTGTCTCACGCAGTTGAGGATATGTCAAGAGGTTTTGTACATTGGGTACACCGTTTCTTTTTCACAAGGATTAGTACAAGCTTAAGTGACCAATCTGGGGAATTCTACTTCATGTTCAAGCATTGGTATATCAGATTTACTTCTTCCTGTGGTCAAATAGCTGACTAAATGCGTGAATAATGTGTTTACCAAAGTGTTTATTGGATGGTTGATGATAATGTTGATGTTGGATAATGACCACTGCATGTTCACCTAAAAACAGATATTCACCGAAACCAAAGTTGTCATAACACATTCAAGCTGACATTGTTTACGGTTTTGTCTTGATTTTGTAAAATCCCGCGAAAGAAACTATTTCTCGGTTTAAATCATAGACTTGTAAAATCCCGTAACAATGGAAACATCTTGGTAAAAGTAAAGTGCATTTACGGATCTATCTTACGGTTTATTCTTGGTTTTGTAAAATCCGAAAGAACCTATTTCGGTTTAAACCATAGAATTGTAAAATCCCGTGATGATGGAACCATCTTGGAGAAGAGAAAGTGTAATTCGGATCTTACTTTATCTTTGGTGCTACGGTTTCTACTTGAAGAAGGATAAAAGGTGTACTTCATGTATTGGATGTGTGTTTGGATTTTCGTCATGACGGTTTGGTTATTACATGGTTTCTGGGGTTATGTGCTTTTAACCATGGTCGGGATGAAACCATTATCAGAGTTCACTTAAAACGTAAAAGAATGCTAGATTTGAGCTTTTAAACAGAGGATGTGACAACGACGTTAATTCACTATTATTTATTTGAGGTTGAAGTGAAATATCACGGGCTAGTGTACTTAGTATCTGAAGGTATCGGGGATGGTTGGATGAAGATTCTTCAAGATCCTTGTTCAAGCTTATTATAAAAAATGAAGACTTGGAAATCTAGTTATTGTTGGGTGACTTTTACCTTTTCTTTTACCACTTGGGGGAATTGGGCTCTTATCACCTCAAAATAACTATCACTTTAAGGAGTTACGTTGTAGTGCTCAGTGTCACATTCAATTGTGGATCTTCAAGAGGTGATGTACGTCTTATACTTGATGGTTGGTTGGATGAATAGTATAGAGTACTTAGAGATTCAATGGAGGATGAAGTCTCGGCACCGCTCTTTGTTACATATGTGCAAGTTTAAGTCACGAGTTCGGGTCAGTTTACTTTAGGGTCAAATTTATCATATTGGGTTTTCTCCATCAGCTGTCACAACAAAGAGCCTACTGAATGATAATGGGGTGATTACATGTTTTGCCAAGAGATGATGAAAAGAGAGAGATTATGACGTTTGAACACAACAGTTCAAGCCTCGTACTCTAAAGAAAAGAAATGCGTACGATTCAGTGCGCATTATCTTCGAAAGAAGAGAAATCTTCTTATGACGTTTGAATACTTCAGTTCAAACCTAGTTCCTCAAAGAAAAGAAAAGTGTACGTTTCAGTGCGCTTTATCTTCGGAAGAAGAGAAATCTTCTTATTATGACCATTCTTATCAACATGCTTCATGCTTTTTCCATGCGCTTTCAATTATCAAGTGAACCGGGCTATTGTTGATTGTTTTCTTATTCCACTTGCTCAACTATAATGACGATGGCGACATCATGTGCTAATTTTTGCAGGGGAAAAGTGTGAATAGACTACATTTGCTGAAGATATTCACTTATTCAATCAAGAATGGCAACTCTGTATCCAATTCTTGAGGGGGAAAAGAAGTGTGAATTTTCTGCATGGTTGATTGATTTATGAGAATAAATGGTCAAACGGCTCCAAACTCATGTAAGAACCGAGCTTCTTCTTAATCGGGCCATCTTCACATGATGTTTCTTCTAAGAGCCGTTGGCTGACATCTTCACACGGGCTAATTTGACTAATGACAAAGTGCTTCCAGTTGCGAGGCGGATTTCCTTGATGAACGTCTTTCTGTTCTTGTTTGATTGGGATGGATTTGAGTTAAGGGGATTTGCTATATACAAGTTAACGGGAATGCATTTGGTGAGTTGAAGATGTTAACTATCTATTCCCCAACTGGACAATCTTGAAGAAGGTCGAGTCTACAGTCGGTTCTACATTTTCTGCTACATGTTAGAAGACTAAAGAAGAGTTGCATTTAACGATCTAAAGACTTCTTCATACTCCGGGCATTTGTCGAAAAGATTGTCGGTTTAGGGAGAGCACTAATATGGGAGAGTGAAATGTCAAATTTAATCCCTAATTAGATTTGCTCACATTCTTCACAGAAGTTGATTCTCACAAAGACTTGACGTTCTTCTCATCGATTTCAAGTATTTGGGCTTATAATGTTTTCTTGATTACAAGTATCAAAACCAACAAGGGAAGAAGACACACATCTAAACGCGAGTAAACTTGATGAGCTTAATACTTCTAAGTGATTGAAGAAATCCGGGAAGACATATGTCATTACCGCAGAGACTCAAGGTTTGACTCTTAGCGTTTAGTGTTCTTATTCCAACTATGTGGGGAAGAGATGAAAGAAAGTTTATGAAGATAAAAGAGGTACACAAGTGTGTGATGATTTCGATGTTATCGCAATCATCGGGGAGAGAGAATTGTGTACATTGGGGCGCCACCGTTTCACTTGAGTGCTTAATCGGTGATTCGTAGATATAATCACTTATTAGGAGTTGACGTCCGTAGAGATAGTCATCCGCAGAGATAATCGATGATTCGCCTGCTTCTTCAATGTTATCGGTTATTCTCTCCTTGGGCATTCGGTACTTTGGGTTCTTGAGCTTCATACACTATCATCGGGGAGAAAAGTATACATCGAGGTTATTCTTTGGCTATCGGACTTAATCTGCTACTTGATGGTATAAGTTTCTATTCGGTATATGTGTATTCGGGTTCGTGAGCTCTAGTCTAAGAGACCGACTACATCAATTCATCTACTTGGGGGAAGTGGTCTCTTGACACCTTTTGGGGATGCATCGCTTTAGACTTCAGTGGTTATGAAATTTGAGAAGGATTATTTAAATGTGGGATGATACGTTGTTGTTGTTCTATTAGATGATATAGCCTCGAACGAAGAATCACGATGATTATTCTTAAAAGGAGCAGCGGGATCAATGATAATGGTGTGCTTCTTGGTGCACCGGCTAATGGAAGCTTGAAGATAGCTTTGAATCGCTTTCGACTAAAGGATTTTCGGTTTGGGGTGAAGTCGCCAAAGTCTCTTTTCTCAAAGGCTCATGTTCTATCTTCTATTCGGAGCCTCGGAAGCTTTGGTGGTGAATGTTTAAGAGATGATGACTTCTATCTTCTACAACGGGTTTTATTCGATATCCTTATCTCGGTACTCGATCATCATCTTTCTTAAACTATATCATCTATTCTATCTTTGTATATATTTTTCGAAAATCAAAATACAAAAATATAAAACCATCAAAAAGAAAATAGAAAAATATAAAACCATCAAAAAACCATAAAAATTATAAAATTTGAAAAAGACAAAAATATTGTTTTTCAAAGACATGTCTTCTGGTATCGATAACATCTGCGGTCTTAGAAATGTCATTCAATAATGGCACGGGACCATAGATGAAGTTCGAGTAGGAGATGTAAATATTCTTTTCCAAAACATGTCTCAAGATATGGCTTGCAGTTATTTCAGACTGTAACCCGTGCTTAAACCATGGTTTGCTATTATTTCAGATAGCAACCCGCTCTTCAAGAAAGGAAAGTGCTGCGCTAAACCAATTTTCAAATATTTCATGCACTTATCCTAAAAACAAAAATGAGGAAAGTATGTCGAAGGACTGCTGTTCCTACACAAATGTTTTTCCTTCTAAAATTCTTCAGAAAAATATTTGTTGTTTTCCAAAAAATAGTAGTAAATTGTGTTGCTTGTAAATCAATCAGTTTCAGAGTTTTCGTAAAAATTGAAAACTCAATCAATGACTTCAGCGCTTTTAAACTTTTCAGAAAATAAGTCATTGATTGAGGGGGAGAATGTTTTTCAAATTTATATCATCTATCGGACTTATCTAATTATCCTAAATGCTTAACTGAAAAATGATGTTAACCTATGTTGAAGGACTTGGTGCCTAGGATATGATTGTTAGGATTAGATGATTAGAGTTTGATAAACACATAATTCCCATGCTTTATACGAACTGATTGATATGTTGGATTGACTTTTATTAGTCGATTACTGTTTGGGTGATGTCGACCACCATATATCTGTATGTGTGTTCACTAACGAATGCATGTATATTGGTATATAAGAATGTTCCCGATCCGGATCCCACAATTGAAGATGATTGGATGCCGAAAGGAAAGGGTAACTATATCTTGGGTTGACAAGTGAAGAAACGGAGCTTAATTGGACTTCTATGGAGAGTTGGCATGGAAAAATGCAACGTAAGAGGTCTCACTGCATCAGCAGATGGTTTTCTTCATCATCTAATGAAGAAACAGAGCTTAATTTGACCCCAGTTGGCATTAAAATGCAACGTAAGAAGTCTCACTGCATCAACAGACGGTTTTTCTTCCAAACCCTACAGCAACAACAACAAAAGCGGGTCAACCACCTAACGTATCTTTGTGCAGGATAACATTTTTAAACAATTTTGAAAACATTGTTTTTGAAAAAATGGAAAAATATTGGTTTTGAAAATAAACTGGACTAAATTTTGAAAATCACCGGACTTCATTTTATCAAAGCGTAAGTCACTCAATCATCGACTACGGTCATCGATTGAGGGGAGAGTGATTTAAAATAAATTATTTTCAAACAATATTTCTTCATAAAAGTCCGGATTGTACAAAATAAGTGGTGATCTAAAGATTTAATGTTATGTCATGGTACGATTTTTCTTTAAGAATCAAGATCTTTCAAAATGAAATTTTTTCTGTTCTTGTTTGATTGTGAAATTGTTTTATTTTACTCAAAGATCTCCTAAAAACTATCATACTTGACACTAACAATCTTTAATGTCTGTTATTGGTCCTCATCTGTCATTTTTCAAAATTAAATCTTGCCACGTCTTTCCCCTAAAATTTTCTAAATGATTTAAATCAATCGGGATCCAAAATCTCAATTGATTTGAAATTTTTGATCGGGGGAGAGATCGTGATTTAAATCTCAAATCGGTTTTAAAGGGTGATTGTTTCAAAAGGCACTCCTGCCTCCATGTGCCAAACGATTTCAATATACATAATGCACATGTTGAGGGGGAGCATTTATCCAAAAACTAGATGAGTTTTTAAATCAGGCACATTTTCTCCCATGTTTTCTAAACCGTATTAAATCACTTGGGATCCAAAATCTCAAAGGGTTTGATATTTTTGATCGGGGGAGAATTTATGATTTAATATGAAATCTGATAAATAATGATCGTTTTGATTCAATGTGCAAGTTCTCTCTAATATGTGTCAAACTCTTTCGTGTATCGATGCACATATTGAGGGGGACCGAATGGTTTCTATTGGCAATCGTGAAAAGTACTTTAAAGAACTTCTGCCTCTATGTGATAAAATGATTTCAAATATCCAAAGCACATATTGAGGGGGAGAATTTACCAAGAAAATCAAATGGCTTTTTCTATGGAAATTGTGATCAAGAAATTGTTTCAAAGAACTCTTGCCTCCATGTGCTAAACAATTTCAAAATCATATGCACATGTTGAGGGGAGCATTTCTAAAATGATCAAAACAATTAAGGTACAAAATGCTTTGATATTATATCACAAGTACCTTGATTGCTTTTCCAAATGATTTTTCAATTGGTTTCGAGAAGGAATGAATAATACCAAAAGACCGACCAATTTACTTTATGCATGGTGTTATAAGGATGGTTAGGTTAGGTATTCGTTCCCACGATCGTGCCAGAGCCGGAGGGATCTACCCAGGGACAATCCACTAGATAGTGTAGAAGTCCTTAGGTATGATGAAAAAAGGAGAAAAGTGAGAGATGGGAAGAGTGCGGACTGAGATAGAGCTAAAACTGGAATAAACCCAACAAGGTTCTAGTTATGAAGTCTCGATAAGCACTGAAGGGGTTGAAGAATGAAAAAGAAATGAAATGAGAAAAGGGTGAAAAGAAATAGCCCTCCATTAATTCAACCTTAGGGCGAGAATGGGTTCAATACATATACTACCGGTGGTTACTAAGGTAACAACGATATTGAAGACAAGACGTCATGGACCCGATGACGACCGCACTAAACTTCCCAAGCTACTCAAGTTCCTCTTAAAAGGACTTGTTTCATTCTTACGGGAACCTAAATATTCTATCGACTTTCTCTTAAAGATTGTGGATATTGAAGAAGGAGACCCTCTCCTAGTCTCGACATAGATAGAACCAAATGTGCACAATTGAGTCTAGAGCTAAGAGATCATCCACAATATCTCATTAGGACACAAAATTAATGAAGACTTGTTGCTTCACACAATGTGGAAAGTAAGAATATATTAAGAGTCCTACGCTTTATCCTTGTGGTATTGCGGTAACATCCGAGTGATATGCAAATATTCACGATGAAGATGGAAATCATTCAGAGCCAACATCAAACAAGCTCTTGGTGGGTGACATGTGAGATCTTGCAAAAGATCAAGCTTGTGACAACCGGATAGAAACGATGGGAGATTCATTCTTGAATCAACCTTGGTCCGGGAAATGAATTGAGGAATACTTTTGGAAAAACCGCTCGATGTGCAAATCTTCTTTCTCTAGCACATCGAATGTGTATTCATATTTCAAACACAAAAGTATCTCGATTGAAAAATACTTTGGAAAAACCGCTCGATGTGCGAATCTCTTCTTTTCTCTAGCACGTCGAATGTGTATTCTCTTTCAAATACAAAAGGTATTTTTGATTGAAAATTGATCTTTCTCATAAAACCTTCGTCGTGTTGCAAAATCTTTCTTACAAGCAATACGCGATTGTTTTCAAATCAATTCTTCATCAATCGGTGAATCTCAATTATTGGTTCACTCACTATGTGTTGTCTTCTTTGACGCGTTCGGTTTGAGAACAAATTAGAACAAATTGCGAAACCACATCAAGGAGATTCTTGAATCATATCGATCACAGCGATGCTTAGACCGATCAGCGGGGAACCGTGGGCGTGTACCTCGATTCAACGAAAGTGATCAAAGACACTTTCGTATGTTTTATTGCTAATCGTTGTTTGCGGTACATTTGACGGTTGTAGCCGATCGAATTGAGAGTCAATCCAAAGCCGCATGCTCACAACATCCACACTTAATTGAAGAAATCATGACTTGTGCATATCTGAACCTGGCTCAAATATTTTTATACTATGTTTACGCTACTTCTTTGCGCAAATATCTTGAACCGTAAAGCTTCGCTACTCGATGAAAAGATGTCATGATCCAAAAGTGTGAGCATGTCGGTCCAAAAGTCACAACATCACATGAAGGCAACACAACTATGGATGATCCAGAGATTTCTTTGTGGTGATGATCTCAAAGAGCTCAAGATCATCGCTTAAAGGCCTCCACTAAAAGTACAAATCTATGCGGACTTTGAAGAATCGCTACAAAAGCACAAAGACGCGAACTTGAAGAATTGAAGTTCACGAGCTCGAGAACTAAAGACAAAGAAAAATGCTAGGATGCAAATGTATTTCATGGGTGACCTCCTTGGGGGAGATTGTTAGGAATTGGAAATTCCATGTTAAAGTATCGGTCACCCCAATTATAGTCTAGCATAAGTTAGCTCGTAGATTTGTAGTTTGTTACGTTATTTAGTAGTAAATTAGTTAGTTTGTAGTGTAGTTTAGTTTAGTGTAACACCGTGGAGGAAGGACGGGTCTTTACCCACTGTATGCCTGATCCACAGTCCGACAGGAGACGTATAAGTTGTAAGTATAAATACCCCTTCCATCCATGGAAGGGGTGGTGCTTCTAATCTAATCTTTCACTTTTTATTATACCAAGAACACCCATCTCTTTCTCTCTCTAACACTATGGCATACTTGTATTTCCATCATCCAAGACCACCCGAATCATCAACACAACAAATATTACGATCCTACAGCTTAAATGAAGAAGTTAACGAAGTACATGCTAAGCAGACATCCAATACAACATATCAAAGCCAATTAGATACGTCGTATCATTACACTTAGAAGAAATCCAAGACCTTGCCTAACTTCGAAGAATACGACATATCCACTTATGGACATACATCCTATATAAAACTTGGTTTACATATAAAGAAATGAAGTCAATGGATGAATACGGTGTATCCAACCTTAGTGATACGTCGTATATGGAAGATTAGCCTTTAAAGATCCAAGTTTGGAAACTGAAGAATACGACGTATGCATTTCTACCAATACGTTGTATACAATGGCGGCTAATGGATATCTCAGAATATTTATGAGTGGAGCCCACGCTGAACAAGCCCAATGTGTCATATCGAGAATGATGGATACGGTGTATCGACACATAACAGAAAACTATAAATAGAGGGCTCATTCCATTAATAAGAAAATGTTTTACAAAGTTAATTATGAAATATGAGAATGTTTATCAAAAGTATCGTGTTATTGTAATCAAAGAGTTGGATTATAAAGTTTTAATTTTCATTGTCGTTTTTTTTTTTTTTTTTTTTTTTTTCGAATTGGGCATGTTGGTTTATTAATTAATATATTGATTTTTGAACTATATTGTGTGATGATTTGATCCGTGGATCCACGGACAAGAACTTGAGGGTTAAGGGATCTGTGAGGATGCCAACCAAGGTTCTTAACATCACTACCAAGAAATCTGACTTTCCAAGCATCCCACTCCACACCACAACATTCACAGATGACTTTTGGAGGAAAGGAAGGTCAGAAAACACCACGACTCACCAGGAGGGCATCTCGAGTATCATTTACTGTGTTTGATCATTTGGTTATCTTTTCGATTTTATTATGAGTTCTACTCGTTTGGCTTTTATTAATCAATTGTATCTTGCCACTGAAAATATCGGCTAACACCCTTAGGTGTTAGCCATGTTTATAACTATCTTGTTATTTTTTACATTTTTGTTTGATATAATTTATTTATATCATGCTCATTGCATTTATTTACTTTCTTGAAGTATGTTGGCTATTTTGAAGATTATAAGTTATAAATTAATCTCTATGATTTATCATAATGGTTGGTATACGTGATAACATAGCTTCACGGTTGTTGTCATTAGGACTAGAAGCCGACCGTATCCCTAGGTTAGTCAATTATGACCAAGGCAAGTAAGTTAGCGTGAGAACCCTAATAGATGACCATTCGCGAGGTTTTAGGTAGTCTCACTTGTATGTGATTACCAAGATAGATTATATTTAATAGTTGAAACACTTTATGCGTGTTTGATGCTTATTAACACTGTGACCATCAGGTTAAGGACGGATATGCATAGGGCTAGGTAACCGTGACCATCTGGCCTAGTCTACGATAGATAGGGTGTGTAATCGCAAGCTCCTCAAGTCTCAGTTTACATTCCCTAACTCACCAATGGAAGTATCTTTTATTCATTGCACTAGTAGATTAATCACCATGACTTAATATGATGAACGTTGCTAGTACGTTCTCCTATCATAAGACCTCGACGTTACCTTCACTATAGTATTTTACTTGCATTTATTAGTTTAATTAGTTTATTAGAAATATCAAATTGTGCAAATCTCTTAGATTGAACCCCGCTTCAATAAAGGCAATAGAGAATCAAGTAGGTCAAATTGCCAAGGTTTTGCAAGAGAGGTTCTTGGAACTTTACCTAGTTCCACTAAGACTAACCCACGAGACCAACTCAACTCTCACCACTATTGAGGAATCACATTTTGACTCTTTCTCTATTATTGAGGATATTTTCTCTCCTATTGTTCCTTTTGTGACTTAGCAGGTAGAACATGTTGCTATCATGGAGGAAAATGAAGGTAAGGAGTCTGTACCAAGGCCTATGGTCGAACCATATCGACCACCAGTCCCTTTCCCCAGTCGGTTGGTGGAAAGAAGAAACATTATCTTAGACAAGAAATTCTTAGCAAGTTTGAAAGAATTGCAAGTCAACATCTCAATTATGGAAGCTTTAAAGGACATGCCTAAATATACCAAGTACTTGAAGACCTTGCTAAAGGTGAAGTTAAGACTTGAGGAGGAGTTAAAGACAATGATGAACAAGCGCTGCTCGGCTATGTTGAAGGACTCATTTCTACCTAAAGAAAAAAACCCAGGGATTTTTACTTTGCCTTGTACTATTGGTCACATTTCTCTTAAAAAAAGCTTTAGCCGATCTAGGGGCAAGTGTTAGTGTAGTGCCTTATTCAACTTTTGTTGAACTAGGATCAGGAAAACTTACTCCTACATGTTTGAATATTGAATTGGCTGATAAAACTGTGAAACGTCCCAAGGTTCAGAAATGTTCTAGTTAAGGTTGATAAATTTGTTTTTATATTTTGTCATTTTATATATGCTAGAAGGAACTAAAAGTAATATTATTATAGGGAGACCCTTTTTGTCTATCGCACATGTTAAAATTGATGTTTTCAAAAAATAAATTTCATTAAGAGTAGGAGATGTATTTAGAAATGATAAATTAATAAGCTTCACTAATACCTCTATTTATGCCATAGAAAACATTGATGCTCCCGATGATTTAAGTGTGCAAAATGAACAAATAGGTGATGTGATGCTTAATGATGAACTTGTTAGGCTATGAAGATAGAGATTTTCTTGAATTGGATGATCTAGATTTAGACCTCGATTTAGCGTTTGATCCAGATATTTTGATTTGCATGAAATTCTAGGAGATGATGAAATGATTGATGAGGATCTAGATGATGGAGAGGTGATCAACGGGGAGAAAACTTGGAGGTAAAGAATAACCATGTAGGTCTCACAATCAGTTCTCCTTGCTATGTTGATCTAGGAAGAAAGATTGTGAAAATGACCACTTTATTTTACATTTCCCATGCTTAATAGGTTTCAAAAAAATTCATGCATATTTTGATCCAATCCTGCCTATAAATGTAATTTTGCGAGAGTTGTTTAACAATATTGTGGCAGATGAGCTAGAACCTAGGGAAAACAACTTAGTAGTAGTGATTAGGGATATGGCTATATTTGTAGGATGTTTTACTTAGGTTGCTGATTTAATTGTTTGGAAGATTTAAGTGATTATATTGATGAAGGATTAACCCAATTGATTCTTGATGAACCATTTAAAGAAATAAGGGTTAAAGATGAAGAATTCATTGGATTAATATCCTATCTGACGGAATTAATGAGGTGACATACCAAATGCCTAACATGATCTATAGAATACGACATCTTTCAAAGAAGGTATGCAACTAGGTGCCACCTACTTTGTTGCTAAGCGAAAAATACAAAGTGGATGAGATCAATTATCCATACGAGAAAATGAAGAGATTTTATGCAGGTTGTTTGAATTTAGGTCCTGAGTACAAGAGGAATGAAGAGATTATTACTAGTCTCACTCGTGGACATGTGAGCCTTCATGAAATAGGCTGAAGGACAAAAGAAAGTCTAACTTAAAGACACCGAAATAAACAAAAGTGTTGCCCAGGAGACAACTCGAAACTCTATCTCATTTTTACTGTTTCTTAACTTTCTGTCCGGGTCCATCAATACGACGTATTCCCCACCCTGGGATACGGCGTATTCGAACACCTGGACCAGTTAAAACTTTTATTTATTTCTTTTTGGTGCTTTAATACCCTGTTTTGATTTTGCCAGGTCCTCTGATACGACGTATCCATGTTTTGAAGATACAACGTATTAGACCATGATTGGTACTTGTTTATTTTCTACAGGATGTCGATACGATGTATCCAACATACCATGGATACAACATATCAATCATCAAGCATGTAATTTTCAAATTTTGATTTTATCTAACCAATGATTATTACGAGGTTTGTATGTGGTGTTTCCTGTTTGTTTTGACAGGTTTTGAAGAAACATTATGGTGGGATGTTTTTTGATATTCTACATACTGTGTGGTCATGCTAGTATCTAGGTCGGCGATACAAATTCCACACATTTTACTGCTCACATTCTTACCTTGGAAGATCATTACGAGCAATATCCGGGGAGTAACCCATTCTAATTCGTATGCTTATTGTATTTTAATTCATATTTGTACAACGAGGGCGTTGTACATCTTAAGTGGGGGAGGAGAATTAGAACTATACTTGTCCTTAGATTTTATGAAATACGTTTGATTTATGCTTATATTTTAAATATTTTTGACATGTTTTTCATAAATCATTCCAAACTTTTTCAAAATCTCCATCGTGTATTTTTTTTGATGAATAAATATACCATGATGAGTTTGATTTATTTGAATACCCAAAAAGAATTTTAACTCACCCATTATGCTCATCTCAAATCATTTTCGAATAAAAGTTTCAAACTGTTTGCAAAATTTGGGTTTTGTAGATCCAAAAATAATGTCATCGACATAGATTTGTACCATCATAATATTATCACCTTTTGTTTAATGAACAGAGTTGGATCGATAGAACCTTTGATGAACTTCTGCTTGATCAAGAAGTCTGACAAGACATTATACCATGCACACGGTGCTTGCTTTCGTCCACATCCGTTTTGCACCAACCCAATAGTGTCGGATCGCAGGGTCGTAGTTTGAGCTTGATGCGGAAGCTCAATGGTGTTCCTATAGCCTTGATGGCTTGGTCTAGAGTATTCACCAAGAGTACGGCCTCTTGGTGGGTTGAGTGGTAGTGGTTAATATGGTGGTGGATTATTGTTGGGTGGATTATCACCCATGGTGAAAAGTGACGAAGTTACGAACAAAAACACAGAGAAGGGGGATAGACTAAAAGAAAGCTAAGAAAAAAGAAAAAAGCTCACTTGATTGGAATCAAGCGAGTAGACCTAATTGAGATAGAAAACTAACTAGCTATTCTATTCCCCGGAAGCGGCGCCAAAAACTTGATGCGTGGGTTCGGGGTCCAAAGATTTCCTTTTCAACGAGCAAGCTTTACAACCCACTAGGCAGTGTACCTAATCGTTGCAGTGTAGTATGGGTAAGCCCATGGGGTTGATCGTTCTCTAAGGAAATAGAGATGCTAGTAGATATGTATGACGAGAAGGTGAGGTTGAGGGTGATTATTTGTAGATTTTTATATTTTTTAGGAAAACAAGTAAAATCTCGGGGTATAGGAGTTGGGGGTGGTACTTCTACCAATTTTAACTACTAATAATAAAGATTAAAAACTAATTAACTAATGAAAAGAATAAAATAAGCTATAGATTGTATGGTGTGTTCTTATGATAATTAAAAGCGTGTTTACTTAGATGTTCTTACTCCTTAGTTATCTCTTATTGGTCGGTTGAATTGTCACATCCTCATCTTAATTGGTGCATTGTATTCCGTGTTGGTCATAGGGGGTGCCTAATTCCCTAGTTCTATGAATTGTAACTCTCCTCTAGACTATCCGGGGTCGTCAAGTACCGTAGTATCTTCCCCGAATACTCTATTATCCTAAAGCTCCGACTCACGCAATAAACACAACGATGGCTCAAGTGCATTCTTAAGCTTTGTGCTATTTAGGACGTTCAAGCTCGCAACAATTAAAGAAGAAGCCAGTTTTCCTTACTCTAGCGTCTACCAATTAAAACAAGAGACAACCTAACAATAATCAACAACTAGGTTTCATAGATCTAAGCAAACACAATAGTAATTTAGCTACTCATGATAGATAAGCATGCACACACACAAACAACTAAACATGTACATATGATAAACATGGTGATGTAATGGATTAACAAACTTATCTTTGAGTGTAAAGAAGGGTTTGGAACCTTAAAATACTGCCCAAGTTGGACTATGAACGACCTAGAGTTTGCTCTCCAAAATATCCCTCTTCTAAATGCAGAAAAATCAAAGTCTATATATAGATTTAAAAATGCGACAGCGTCACCTTTTGATGGTGACGCCGTCTGGTCGCCGTTATTATGGTTTCGTTTGGGCCAAGTCATCGTTGGGACGGCGTCAAGTGAGGAAGTGTAACGCCGTCTGGCTTTGATAGGGACGTCGTCTTGGAATGGGTCTTGGTCGTCTGGTGTAAAATAAAGGGAGACACCCTCTAGAAATAAGGCGTGACGCCGTCATGTTGTAGAACCAAAATCACGTCTGAGCCGTCGCTTGAAGTTTTATTAGAAAACCTTCTTAGCGACAGCGTCGCCCTTTGGGTTGGGACGCCGTCAGGTGTAGAAATTAGCCTTGTTTCTTGACTTTGTCGTTTTTTTCATGTTTTTGCTCATTTTCGTCCAAAAGTGCTTGATTCCAACATTTTGCTTCCAAAAGACCTAAAATGTGAAAAGGAACGATTTTAAGCAGTAACATATATAAAATGTATCGATTTAGGGCTTAAAAGACCCCTAAAAACATATGTTTTTAATCCTTATCATTTTAGTTGTAGAAAGACCGCAGGACTCGGGGTTTGGCACCATATATGTAATAATAAACCGAAGCCATAATAGACTACTATGCTTGACGGTTCATTCCCGTTGACATGGTTGTTCAAAAGGTGGAAGTAAATAAATTTAATAATCCAAAGCCATAAAAGTTTTCTGTTTCCTGACGGTTAGCTGCCGTTATCTCAGACTTCAAAAAGGTTGAGGAAAATTCCCAAGGTCATAATAAGACTACTGATTCTTGATGTTTTTTTGGTTGTTTAAGGGACGAGGGCTAAATGTGCTTAAAAATGTTAATAATGCCAAACTTTGACTCCAAGGATATCCTAATAAAGCTTCTGTCTCTGGACTCGTAAATGAGTTCTACAAAGGATACCCCCTAAATCATGTTAAATTAGGACCTTGATGTGGACCTCATTTTTATGGGCAACAGCTCTCGAGGGAAGGATTTTAAACTAGTTAGGGTTTAAACTAGGTGCTTTTATCGGACTAAAAACTTATTGAAATAAGAAAAAAACTCATTTTTTAGAATAAAATCCTTAGAGTAATTAGGAATATGGGAGCAAGAAGTAGTTGCGCGTACACAAGTAGCATCTATGAGTAGTGTTAGCATCTAAGTTGTATTTAGCCATGATTTCGTTTTTAAGCTTGGTTTGGGGATTTGTGAAAAATCAAGGATGATGAATTTTATCCAAATGGACGCTTCTTCATGAGTTGTGCTTCTTACTCCGTGATCCTAAAAATTATTTGTTAAATAATGAAAGTCAACATCCCGTCATTAAAAGAGAAAAATACAAAAAGATTTTATACATGATAAAATGGTCAAACCACTTTCGCAAACAGTTAGCACATGAATTTAGACAAAGTTATAAAAAAGATAAAGATTTGTCAGTGAGGTAAATATGATTATGAGTCTTCTCATGGTTATTTGAGGCCAAAAGTGAAAATATGAAATGAGACATTTTTGACAATATTTGTTTGTTTAAATAATTTGATGAACTTGTCAATAACTAGTTATATCACAAATTTGGATATCCGAAATTTGCGATGATGGTTTTATGTTAGACATAATATTTTATCTAAGTTTATTTTATTTATTTATTTTTTTAAATTCGGATATTCGAAATTTTAGATAACAATTTAATATATCTGAATACTTTTCTACATATTTATAATTTTTGGAAAACTTTTATATGAGTTCCAAAACTATCCTTTCATAAAACCCAACTTTTTAGTAAATTATAATCAAGTTTTCGGATATCCGAATACGGATATTTTTTGAACACCCACAACCTAAATCAAGAAATCATAGAAAGTTTCGACTTTGTTGCTCTCCCCTAGTTATATACTCGGAAACATCAAAATAGATAAAGAATCGACCTTTTTTGAGTTTACTATACTTTTTATGCACTAAATATGTTAGAAAAAATTAGGTTTAGTGATGCATTCGTAAGTTTTTGTGATGGTTTATTTGTATAAACTAAAGTTGGAAACCATTCTATTTACACTTTTATTTTTTCGGGTTATATAATGAACTTCGGCCCACCTTAACTACAAATCATGGCTCCGCCCTTGTGTAGCACACACACAAATACTCTCTTCAACAAATTCCATCAATCCTTGATTACTCAAACTAATAGCTATGTCACAAGCTCTTCATAAACTAGATGCAACTGTTGCGGCAGAAAGATGAACATGGATCAAATTGATGCACATGAATCAATGTCGTCTTAAAATGAACCGGTGGGTATAGTGTAAGTGTTTGATGATATCAAATAACAACATTTTATTGGCATCATTTATCCTATGTTTATCGCTTGTTTTATATTATTTTATATGAGAATTGATACTTAATCGCTTAGTTTTTGTAAATCTCAGTTATAAACAAGCATTTGGTGAAAGTTAGCTATTTTGGAGGTAAATTAGAGCAAAATGAATCAAGTTGGAAAAGTCTACTGAAATTAAGGGAGATATGCCATATCATTCTAGACAGATACGCCGTACATAAAGACTTGGACGATTATGAATACTATTGCCTGACTATGAAGCATACGCCGTATGGAATTATCCTATGCGCCATATATGAAACCTTGGTCAACGTGAAGATCTTACTTGTTTTACTCCAGATGTGCCGCATGACATTCTAGATATGCGGTGTATCAATCTCAATACTTCACCAGATAATCCAAGATATTGAAGAACATGTGCCTTATGAAGATTGGAGGTACACCGTATCCTATGGCGGTGTACGAGTATTCCAGAATATAATAATCTTGGACCCCATGCGAAGTTACCTAGATACGGCGTATCAACTTAATGGATACGCCGTATCGATCCTGTTTCCAGAATGTATAAATACCCCATTCGAAAGCCAAATTCGAAAGAGATAACATACCACAAAAGAGGACGAATTAGCAGCACAAGACACAACCAGAAGGACGAATTCAGAGCAGTAAGAAGGTCCTACTAGTACTTTAATTCATAGGAAGATTTGTTTATTTGTATTAGCAATTTGTTAATCGTTGAGTTAGGGTATTTTTCACTATTTGACCGGACTTAATTGTTTCCAGCTTTTATATAGAGTATTTGATGTTTTATTGGTTTCTTATGCATATGTTTTGATTACATATTGAGTTTATCATGCCTTGTCGATGTAGGCTCGCACAATTACTTCATTAACATCGTTTGCATAGTTAATGTAAGCCTGTAAAAGGGATAAATAACACGTAAACCTAGTAATCATTAAGGTGAATATACGCATACACTAAGAATCCATTGAGTGAGAATAAAATTTGTTACTCATCTTATACAGCTAAGCAATTAAACGTGTGACAAATCTTCTTTACTATCGACCAAGCCTCTTATTTGTATCTATTTTCTATTTGTGTACGTGTGTGTCAATTGCCTTTTTACTTTATTTACTGTTTACTTAATCTACACATTGTGTCACTCTCTCAGGCTGAAAACCCCAGTTGCGTTAGATTAGGTTTAATTAAAACTAACTCTAGGATTAAAATACTGATAGATACTTAGGTGTTAATGTTCCACTCTTAGTGATCGACACTCTACTTACCAACTAGGCTATATTGATTGAATACACTGCCCATTAATGTTTGTTATATGTTAAGTCGGCTAAATATAAATGTAAACCTTGATAACATAATCTATACCTACAACGAGAACACAAATCGGTGTTTGATTTGAGTGTTGGGTTTAGTTACAACATGTACGTTTTGTAAGATAATGTATATAGTTAAATTATGTAAAAAGGTGGCTAATTAAAACCTTGCATTATTATTATTATTATTATTGTCCATAAAATCTTCAACTTATAACTAACTAGGTAGCACGTACTTCCAGTGTAGTTTCTTCACTATATATCATGTTGATTCTATGTAAGTTGTAAAAACATTAGCAAACATAAACACTGTCTTTGGAAAATTTTCTTTACTTGCATCCCGACCTCATGTATTAGTTAACTTTCTTATGTAGGACCTCCTCATCTCAGCTGGAACTGCAGCGGTTGGTTTTGGAACTCTTGTCCTGAAGGACACAACAGAAGAAGGAAGAAAGGAAGTGGTGAAGGCAGCAAAAGAAGATGCTAAAGATATTGCGACAACTGTATTTAAAAAATTCACGGGCAGCAGCATCAACAACAACAACTAGCAGCTGCAGGGGGGAACTAGGAGCACGGAGACTGGGGAAATCAACGAGGAAGAGTAGTTATGCACACTCTTCCCTCTTTGGTTGTGATTAATTTGGATATCCGAAATTTGCGATGATAGTTTTATGTTAGACATAATATTTTACCTAAGTTTTTGTTTTTTTTTTTTTTTTTTTTTTTTTTTTCTGATATCCGAAATTTCAAATAACTGTTTTATATATCGAATATCCTTTCATAAAACTCAACTTTTATATGAGTTCCAAAATGTCCTTTCATAAAACTCAAGTATTGATTTACTACAAAATGAAGTTAAAGCGACACTGATAAAGTGTTGTATTATGTGTTTAAAATGTTGCATTATGCCTAGTGTGACACTTTATCAAGTGCTATGTTATGTAACGTTGCCTTAGGTATAAGCAACACTTTCAATTAGAATGTGCAACATTTTTTAAATGTTTTGCATATGTTTAGCAAATGTGATACTTTAAAGTGCAATACTTTTGACACTCAAGCACAACACTTTTTATACTCAATTGTAACACTTTCACACTAAATTGCAACACTTATTATACTAAAATGCAACACTCTTTATACCAAAGTGCAACACTTTTTTCATTAAAATGCAACAGTTTTTTTTTTACCCAAAGTGCAACGCTTTTCAAAATGAAATGCAACATTTTTTTGCACAACCGCAACACTTTTATTTTCAAACGCAACACTTTATCATTAATGCAACTAAGTATGCAACACTTGTGAAACACAAGACTTCTAGTTGTTTTCAATCATACAAGGTGACACTTTTATAAATGATTAGTAACACTTTTGTTCACATAATACAATGCTAAATACGTGATATTTGTATTATACACTTTCTTTGAAAAGGTCTAATAATACATTAATAAGTAACAGTAGTTCAACCATAGGAATGATAAAATACCATACATAACATCGTATTTTACTTTGACAATATTGTCTAATGTAAGATAACCAACAAAAACCTTGTAGTGAACAAAAGAAAAAGCTATCAAACAGTAACCTTAGACATCTTAACTTCATCTTTGCAAATCTCCACATGCAGCTTGAAGTAGAATAAAACAACTTTGCCTGGTCCAAATGAAAATGATAAAAAATACTATTAGGTTCTCTACAATAAACTACATTCCAACCGTATTGAAGATAGCACTATTAGCCAAAAAAGAGATCACTAGACCACATAACAACAATATAAGTAAAAACTCAATATATTGTAATATCGACAAGAGTACAATTGTGGATTTTTAGATTCTATATAATTTATTTCCTAAATGATAAACAATACAGTCAGCTTTTTTTTTTACTTCATAATGTGAAAGAGATGACAAGCTAGTATTATTAAACAATTGAAAATTTCTGACAAAATTTCTTCTAAATCTATGTGATATCATTTCACAAGCATTTAAGAAACGACTATCAATACAAAATAATCCGAGAAGGAAGGTTTATTGCTAAATCATAATATCAATCAGAGTACATATTGGAAATTTAGTGTTTCTATTGTCTTTCTCAAATGTAGCCAAGTAAAGCGTATTTATACAAAAATTAAAAAATACAGTAGATCATGCACTTTTTCAATATCATATGGCATCTTATTGCTGCTAGAAGTTAAAGGTTGAAAACGGGCAGGTTGGGTTTGGTCATATCATAGGTTGGAGCATGTCCGGGTCAAACTAGGTGTATCATAAACATATTTTAGAAAATGTTCCAGATAGTCTTGTGTCAAGCGGGTTGGTTTGTCTGTCAACTTATTTTTTTTTCTTATTTCAGTTCCATAATAGGACGTAGTTGTATATAACATAACTAGCTTCATAGCCCGCCCGAATGGGCGGGCTAGCTTCATTATATTATTTGTTAGAATTTGTATACTGAAATTTGTGTGGAATAGAATGTAAAGAGTATTAAGAATCAGAGGTCGTGACAATTGTTTGCTTGTGAATGAATGAGTACATATTTTAAAATAATAGAAAATAAAATCATTACAAGTTTCAACAACATATTGTGTTATCTATTGATATTAACCGAACATCTTCCACGTCATTGTCCAATGGGGATTTAGTTGGTCACTGAATATATACATGATTTAGTTACCAGGAATAATAAGCATCAAAAAATGAATGTAGTTATATATTTATAAGGTTTGTGACTCCAACCATGTAAACTGAAGCACCGGTAATTTCTTTTATTCGAGAAAATGATATTAAATAGATGCATATGCAATCTATTTCAAGCTGTGATATTCCTTAACCATCAGGTTACAAGCACGTCATATATCCTTAAAATCTACACATAAAATATCATCACATTATTAATTTTCAAGCCACATATTGTTCATTTTGGCATGTGTTTAGTAGAGTAGACGGGAGAATTTTTTTTCACATAGATCTAAACAGTAAAGGCGCAAACAAACACCATTTAACAACTGTCAATACAAGTAAAAGTGCAGTAAAAAAGCAAACTATAAGACCATGGATCCGAGAACATAATATAAAATATGCTTCAAACACAGATGCAAAAAGCGATATTTTACGACCTGCAACAAAATGTAGATGATGAAGCGCATAATAGCTCGTAGCGATGCAAAGGCTGCGAGAATGGAAGCCAACGCCGTGGCTAGCCCCGCCACACACGAGCAACATGGGTCTGTTTTTCTTGCTTGTGGACATTATCTTTCTTCCGCACACTTGTCATGATAACGTCCCAAAGGATGAAACCATTTCCATTTTGGTCTAACCTTTTGAAGATTTTATATGTTCATAACCTTGGGCCGCTACAAATGACAAATAAAAAACAAAATATGAGTTCGGGTATGCTTATTAGTATTTTAAAGTACGACAGTTATATTTATAATAATATTAAGCAGTTTACTAAGACTTAAAATACCTTATCTAAATGCTTCCCTCGTAGCTTGGAATCAACTGATAAACTTCTTGCTAATGCATTCACACTTTGGGATTTTGGATTTGGTGATCGATACTTGTTCTTAATTCCATTTGGTGATTAAATTTCTTTTCACACCTAGATGATCAGAAAAAAAGTAAATGTAAGATTTTATTCATGTGCTTACCATCTGATATATACTATAGCTAGCCATTTAGAAGACATTTCACATCTTCACAAAAGCTACATTTATCATGAAAAGCTTACATTCATAAGACATTTCACAAAGGAATATATTAAGCTTACTTGGATTGGTGTCCTTCTATCATGAAAAGCAACTTTTGATGCAATATACACGCCACCGATACCAGCTCTGTTTCCTACAAACATTTATAATCAGATCTGGTTGTAAGGCGTAAATAGCTGCATAATCACAAGAAATGCAGAAAAGGTTCTGACACTGTCAACCCTTGTGAATGAAATAATTCCAAAGGCACACATAGGTTCGATTTGATGACAAACTACAAAAACACATTGTGTATTTGAAATAGCATTTGTATTATATTTGAATCAGCATCTATCAAATTGGGGATAATGCACATCAATTAATGAGATGAAAAAGACTTTATGTGAATCTGGATTGTACTTACCTATATAGTATAAGCAATGGATAAAGAACATTATCAACCTGTGAATAGCGGGTGTCTAAATCAACAGCTGCTCTTTGTTCTGGACCTCAAGAAACGGATTGCAATGGATAATCTTAGACCATAAATCTGCATATGACAAGTTTAATGCAAGTTAGTGTACGAAGCCATTAAACAATGCGTCTATGAGTAGCTTCCATTTTAGAAACACCGTACCTTGGGGAAACATTAATACCCAATGAATGGCCGAATACATGTGCTTTGTTCCAACCCAAATGTTCCAACCATTGTCCATATGGAATAAAGTTGAGCATGTATTTAATACCAGTACAAATAGAGGTCTTAGTGTATACCTCTAGCCAAATCAGTGCATACCCTTCAGTCCCTCCATTCCTGTAAAATCAATAGCAACTTAAATTTTGTGGTCAAGCCATCAGTAAAGCTTAATACTTTTCTAAAAAAACAATATAGGAATCAAATAAATATGACAATTAATAGGAAACCATGAGTAAACCATCATTGTTAGCAATCCTTCAGCCTGTCGTTTAATTGGTCGATTAATGAGACTATTATTGACAGCAGAATACATTGATACGGTATTCTAACAAATAATGATTATAGATGTTACCTCTGCACCTAGTCGAAAACGAAAATGTCACTAAATCTTGTGCTTGCATTATGAAATATAGCAACACTGCAAATACATCCATACAATAATAATTACAAGAATGCCCAAAGTCTCATGTAACTTAGCACATATAATAGAGATGAAAGAAGATGAAAACCTGTCAACTTGGCATAGAACTAATGGCTCAACTAACTGGATAAAAGCAAGTCAAAGGCATAAAGAGGAAAATGCTCAAATCTTCAAACCATCAAGCAATTAGTTTTGATCGAACACCGTTCCAACAATTCTTATATCATAAATAAGCTACATAATGACCGGTTCATCTATGCCTTCATGTTCAAATAGATCAATTTCATATTTAAAATCACTGAAAAAAATTCAAACCAACCCATATTTAAAAAAAAAAAAAAAAAAAAAAAACCCTTTTACCTTATAAAATCATACCACCACAATTATTATGCCGAAATCAAATCTACAAATCAATCACATGCAAGGAACGATTGATCAAATAATATAAATTAGTGATTAGTAATTGATAAATATAATTGTTTATCAATGTGCAAAAAAATTATAGATTACAAACCTGATTCAATAAATGATAATGAGATCGGGTGATTTCAATTTTCCGACTAAGTGTAGTTTTTGATAGATCCTTTAATTCGTTTATCAATTTTATGGAAATACCTATAAAGTAGGAGTTTCAGTTTTGAGTACAAACTAAAGTACATTAGTTTGGAAGTAGAAGGTAATACACAAATATGTGGATTGCCTAAGTGGTTGATGCATGAGGCTGTGAATGTTGAGACCCATGTTCGATTCTTGGCTGCTACAAAAAAAAAATTTATAATGTAACCGGATGTAGTGCCATGGTGGCATTTCCACCTCATCATAGAGGCGCCATGTCAACATTAAAATGCCTAGTAAGCATTAGTGATGTGGCATGTGTAGTCTATATATGTATAGATTAATTTGTTACTAATATCAATAGACGTTGGACTTCATAGATTAATTGATACATTAAAATTAATGAATTAATTAATACTGCCACATCTAATCTTAATAGTCAAACTAACTTTAGATACAAAATTTACTTAGACTACTGCAACGTGTAGTCTTATAGTTAATGTGAAGAATTCTTACCTCGTACCAAACACTGAGTATGACTCTTTTTAACAACTCTTGAACTACTTGACGAGGTGGTTTCTCTGGAGCTTAGCATCTTCAACTAATTTGTCTCACACGTTATCAGTTTCATTGTGCATTACTTCTATTTCAGCCTCATATCTTTCATGTTCAAGTGCCAGTCAAGCTGCTTCCATGCATGATCCTCTTCAATATACATGAAACTCTGCAATAATTAATCAAACTTATCAAGCATATTTGTCGAATTTCATCTACAACAGTATCGTTATCAGATCTTACTCTAATTAGAGAGAGTTCTTAACCATGAAATCCCCATAAACAGTAGTTGTCCACGTACAAATGCTTGTCCTTTAATATGATTAAATACTTCATCTCTTTAAGTCCTGAAGTATATAGAGAAATTTAATTAGTTTAGCTTTGATCTTGTTATTAGTGGTTTTCAACTTTTCATGGCTTTCGTTTTGGGTAAAGAAAGGTGCATGCAAAAAGTTAAGGAAAATGTACATGATTAACTTCTGACATGTTTGTTGAAACACCAATGTTAAGTAAGATGCTAAGGTGAATTTTGACTTGCCTTGTGTTCAGAGTTATAAATTGCAACAAGTATTTTTATATGTTGTAAAAAAAATAACATATTGAGTTCTTTGTAAATAGTTTGTTGACACTATATTTAAAAGTTAAATTGTACAGGTAGTTTTTTTTTATGTTAGGCTAGTCGAAATAATCACCGAACCTTGGGTCGGTCTACCCCAACGAACGCTACCCCCCCTCTTTTTGCTTGATTCGATCGGCAACGCGACCGGACGGTTTGCATATGGTTTGTGTGTGCGAGTGTTTTTTTTATATAATTATTGTGGGGTATGTTTTCTATTGTGACTGGGGTCACCTTACTATGGGCATTTGGTAATGTGTTTGGTCGGCAAACTGGTGTGGTCACCCATAGGGTCACCATTACAACTAGTCTTAAGTCATTTTAACTGTTGTGCAAAATGTTAAATCAATATGACCTATTAGAATATGAGTAATTTCAGTTTTATCGGAAACAAATGCATAGATACACAAAAGTATCAGTAAATATATATGCATCCAAGAGTTGAGATCCACGTAGGCTCAATTTGTCGTAACCAATTAACCAATCACATTCATCAATTTTTTATTTTCACCTTTTTTAAAACAACATATCTTGCAAACGGTAAATCTTCGCTACAAAAATACACATCGTGACAGAATTAAATTATCTTTCAATAGATATGATTGTTATATACTTTCGACCTAATTTTTTTTTAAAAGTTAGTCCGAAAAATCACGTGTGATTCGTAAAATAAAATCACATATGATTTTAAGAAATCACATGTGATTCTTACAAATCACACGCGATTTTACAAATCACACGTGATTTTTCCGGACGAAATTTTTTAAAAAAGTTCACGAAATATACAACAACGCATATCTATTGAAAGATAATTTAATTCTCGTCGAATAGTATAATTTTTTGACGTAACGATTAACGGTTTGTGAGATATTTAATTTTCAAAAAGGGTGAATATATTTTAATAAAAGAAATGAGTGGTATGATTGGTTGATTGTTTCTATGGCAAATATGGGTTCTATAATGAACTTTTCTCATGCAGACAATTATAAGCAAGACGGTGATTGACTTTCAAAGTCAAAGTCACAGGAAACTTGGGTGATGCAGTGATGCTTAGAGCCTCTATGATAGTGGTAACACAATTCGACCACATATTAAATACAATATAATCCATTTTATATGTTTAGCAATACCACTTAGCTCTATGAACATAACAACTTTTTGTTCATATTTCTATATTTTTTCCCATATAGGATATACATAATTATGCCCAAAAGTTAATCACACTTGAAGCAAATGCTAAAATTAATTTTCTAACTAAATCCAGATACTTAGAGGTGAAGCCAACAATTGAAATTTAAATGCATGATCTGCCTAACATAAAAAATTATCATACAATTAAAAATATCATACAATTCGTATGAGTTTATCCATCAATAGATTGAATTCCATTTTGCCAAAATTGATCAATTAAACCTAATATATAAGTTTTACGATGTTGCCTGTGATGCCAACGAATATGATGCTTGGTCTAGAGAGTGTATCAGTAAAAATTGAAGGCTGGAAAAATAGTTAGTGTGATGACCAACAAAAACGATGTAATTACTTTTTACAGTTTTCTATTTTTATTTAGTGCTTTTATTTTACACCTTACTTGATTAATAAATAAAAAATAAAATAATATGTCTGTTTAATCTTACTTTCAACTTATAAGTTTATATATTTTCGTTTATGCTTATCTATAGTATATATAAAAGAAAAACAAAAAAAGTGAAAAGTGTACGCTTCGAACCCGGCGGGTTGACCCGGTTTTTTGACCCAACTTGTCGGGTTGATCCGGTTTTAATTGACCCGTTTATCGACTGGAACGGTTCAACAAGTTGAACCACCCGGGTCGAACCAGGTTTCAAAACATTATGTTTAATCCCCAAATCCTCAAACTTTTATTATTTTTCGTTTTTAACCCATAAATTTTCTTTTATTGCTAAATTATCTGCCGCTATAAATTCTCATTGCTATCCATGGATACTCATCTAGTGTTAATTATATAGAACACATTTCAATATAAATCACAAATTCTCTAAAATTCGAATGAAACGAATCACATGGCAAGACGAGAACCTTCTTAAACAACGTTTGCAACCAACAGCCTAATCATCTAAACTAATCACAACTTATACTCAAACGTAAAACACAACTACCGCAAATGATGACACTCATGAACCGATCACATTTTGCACACCAACATGAACCACGACTACTATAGTTGTAACAACGATGACCCTTCCTAGAAAATCCTTGCTGAAAAGTGGAAACCTAAAACATGATTACCTTAACCATGACCAAATCATGAGAAATGCCCCAAACCAAAAAGATATTTTTATTTATTTATTTTTTTACATCAGGTCCTCAATACGCCGTGTTGAATAAACTGTCAATACGTATTGGGCAAGGCTGGATGAATACATTGTATTCACTAAATGACAATGCACCGTATTCATTCTAGATGTATACGCCGTATTCAGTAAATGTCAATATGTCGTATTGACATTCTTGTCACACCCCAAAAATGGCGCAGCGGAAAGACGTTTACAGGCTATGACTTCATGAAGAACACAAGGTGTCAAAATAGAGAAATGCTAAAATGCATAACATACGATAGATCATAGTAGCAAAACTCCTATAACCGGAATAAGTACATAATCTAGAATCCAAACATAAGTTTTAAAGCCAAACTACATCATAATTAAAAGTCAAACTGCAACTCCACGGGATACACCCCGGGAGGGTCTTGTCTTAAGTCTTGCTAAGCCAGGCCAATACTCAACCTTCTAAGCAACTTCGTTCTTAGCACCTGAAAATGGATACTCGAAAATGTCAACAGAAAGTTGGTGAGCTCGTAGGTTTAAGAGTTAAACCACGAAATTGTGAATAATATAGCGTAAGACAATAGTGAGCAGGATATACAATTGTAAGTACTCAACGATAACCGCAAGCTAGCAACGACTGAACCTCAGACCGTTAACACACACAATTAATCCACATATGTTGGGTGTCACATTCCCAAAAGTCATATTGGGTGCCACTTCCCAAAACTATACTGGGTGCCACTTCTCAAAACTATACTCTATCGATGCACCAGTAACAATTTCTCACATTCAAAACTAGTTACACAAATAGAATTCACACAAGAAAGCACATATTGCAATCAAACACACGTAGTCCAAAATCATGAAAAACAGTAAATCACGGCATGAAAACAGTTTAAAATATCATTTGAGTATCATTCTCCACCTAGGAAAATATAATGAAAAATGGGCTGCAAAAATTAACCTTAATCAAGCAATACACAACACAACAAATCAAGAGTAGTATAGCACAACGACAACTAGAACGTCACGGCACAACGGACTCGGCACGACTTAATAATATAAAGACTTGTCTCAAAATATATCCCATAAAAGAAATTAGATGCACAAGAGTTTCCAAAATATAACCATTTCCATTCCCAAAATAAATCATTTCTATTCCCAAAAATAACCAATTACATTTCCAAAAACAAATCTTGTTTTAGCCCTTATATGAGAGTTTGGTATCATCATTTGTGTAACGGGAGAGGACACTGACTCAAAAGTACACACGCCGAAAAGGAAACAAACAACGGATTCGAAGCGAAGAATAGGACGAGAAGTCAAAAAGAGATGACGAATAACAATTGACAAACGCACTAAATGGATAAAAGGGTTGGTAGTCGTTGGTATTTTCCCATAATCTCACTTTTTTTTCATAATACATACTTGTTTTATATTCTTAAAACATAAGTTCGCCATGACTCGTCCGTTTATAGGACGTTTCCAAGTCAAACGACTTTATTAATTTACAAATAAGTTTAGTCTACAAATGTTATAAATATTATTGTTCATTAGATATTATTTCCATTGTGTACCCGTTGCGGCTCGAATATATTAAATTCATTATGAGTCTAATGTACTATAGTCGTTTCGTGCCCAATGATCCAAAATGTCCAAGGTCCAATAATATTCCAAGTCAAAATATGTTTCCCAAGTTTGGTGTTGCAAAATCACAAGTTATCCGACTACCAATTCATTCATATAGTCAACTTCAATGAAACCGAACACAACATTTCCCGATGAATTTGCCTCGAAACATCTAATATCTCTCGTGATTTCCCTTTTTATTTATCCAAAATCGTCAATTACATTTTAAATTCTTTTTGTCAATTATATATTTATTAACAAATATTAAATTTGTTAACCAATATTAATATCAAGTACGTTATTACTTACTATTTCTTTTCACTTACGTCACGATATAATATGTCATGATATATTATCCGTTTCGAGTCAAATTCTCATTTCAAGTCCCTCGGGTCTAACCTACTTCCCGAACCCAATGTTATCCCAATAAAATCCCTTGGTCACAAATTCGGGTCAACAAGTGATAAGGATTTAAAAGGTACACTTTTGAGGGGTCATTTAAGCCCTTAATTGATCACTTTTGTATCCGTTACTACTTAATTTCGTTCCTTTTCACTTTTTAGGTCTCTTGAAGGCAAATTGCATATTGATTGGTTGTCTCTTATCTTAATTGTGATTGACCTAGTATTGCGATAGGTCATTCGTTGTGTTTTTAATGCTTGAGTAATCTTTGTGAACATTAGATTTTAATCACCTAGAGTTATTGTAGTCTAAACATCCAAAGATAACCTTAGAGTTAGTTTATGAATCCTAGAGATTTCGTACGCAATAACCTTAAGGTAGTCTCAAAGAGTTAGGGAAAAACGCATACCCTACGACCTTAGAAGACACAACACGTTAAGAATAAGGACGTGACAATTCAACCATCAATAGGAGATAACTAGGGAGTAATAGCATCTAAGTAAACACATTTTTAATCATCATAAGAGCACTCAACAATAGACATAGACTACACTCACCTTAGTTTAGATAATTAGATAAGTAGAGTAATCGGTGAAATACAAACCCCCAAATCCAATACCCCGAGATTCGTACCTTTCCATTTTCTAAAAATATAAAAAGAGAAAAATAATCTTCCTCAACCCCAACCTTAGCGTAGTAATTTCTCACTAGCATTCCTATTCCCCAGAGAACGATATCAATTCCGAGGCTTACCCTAATACTACACTACAACGATTAGGTTCATTTGCCTAGGGTGTTGAAAAACTTGCTCGACAAAAGGAAGTTCCTTTGACCCCGAACGTGCGTTGTACGCGCATCAAGTTTTAGGCGCGCCACGGGAATAGAATAGCTAGTTAGATTTCCACCTCGTTTAGGTTTCCTTGCTTGATTCCTATCAAGTAAGCTTTTTCCCATTTTAGCTTCCTCGTAATCTATCCCCTTCTTTGTGACCTTTGTTCAGAAACCCATCACTCACCATGATTCGCATCTTTTGCCGAAGAGTCTTCACACTACCCACCCCCAATCCTCCTCCCAATCCCGAATTAGAAAACGCAATCCCACAAAACCCTTCACCCGTTCACCACTTTGGAAATCACCTAGGGCATAATGAAATAAATTGGCAACAACATAGTCCTTTCTATGACTCGGATTCCGATGAGGTGTTTGGCTATAGTGAAGTAATTGATAACGGGGAGGTCATCAATGAAGTTAAGTTTGAAATGGAAGAGGACCCCTCCTAATGTTTTGATCCTAGGTGTAGAATTGAGAAAGATAGTTCCTTTATCATGCAATTCCATTAAAAAATAGGATTAGAAGGATTCGATGCTTACTTGAATTCGTTCTTGCCTTTAACTTAATCTCAAGGAACTTATACAATAAAATTAAGGTCAATGAGTTAACTTATCAAGGGAACAATGTTGTTGAAGCAGTCACTCATTTGCATGTGTTTGTTAGAAGTTTTGCTTATGTGGTAGAGTTCATGGTCTTAGAAAACTTAGGAGAATTTATTGATAAGGACTTCACTCAAGTAATTTTTGGAAAACCTTTTAAGAAAATGACTAGGTTGAATGAACGAATGATTGATGGTCTAATTACATTCTCTGATGAAGTTGAAGACTTTGTCTACCAAATGCCACGTGATCATCCTAGGTTTAAACACAAGGATATTGAGGCATGTAATAGAATGACTCTTATTCCATTGCTTAGTGAAAGGGATAAGCAAAATGGACTTAGGTACCCATATGAGAAAACTAAGAGGTATTACAAACAATGCCTCGAGTTAGGAGATTAGTACAAGAAAAGTGAGAGAATATTGGAATGCCTTAGATATGGGCACTTGAGCGTGCACGAGACCACGTAGGGGCACGACTTCTAGTCTAGCTACAAGACTCATAAATAAAGAAAAGCGCTTCGTGGGAGGCAACCCATGCTTAATTGTTTGCTTGTTTGTGTGTCGTATATCTTTTATTGATTGTTTATTCTCATGTTTGAATTTGTAAAATGCTTTATTTTGTCTTTAACCTCGTCTTAATTACATATAAAGGTATTTTACAAAAGGGATAATCAGGGGGAGGATTACACACGTTTTCAAAAAGAACGTGAACATGAGAATTACGATTATTAAAAGATATACATTTGTGTTTGTTCGAGTCAAATGCTTGTATCGAGTCATAATGGATGTTTTGCGTGAAATTTTCCAGATTCTAAAGATATAAATTTTCCGTAAAATCGCACCGGTTTCGTCAGGATAACTGACGTCGCCAGATCGCAACTTGATGGCGTTAGGAGGAGAAAGCGACTTACTACTTTTTCTCGTTTTCCGAGCTACTTATAAATTTTTGGAATTTTCCAGGTCTTAATTTCCAGAAAATATGTAAACAATATTGTTACCATTAATTTTACGCGAAGGTTTCGTTTGTTTTCTTCAAGTGTGCAGGTTTTATTTATCAAGAAGAAGATACATAAGATTGGAAGGAGCTTTTCACGCATACATTCTTCTTGAAGAAGGATTTAACCACTACTTCACACGGATCCTACCAAGCTAATCGTGGAGTATTAGTTTCTTCGCTTTTAATTACCTTCCATTATCATAACTTTGATACTTTGGGAACATTGGGACAATGTTGGTTTTAAGTGTGAGGAGGGAAAATAAAACGGAACTTTGAAACTATCCTGACTATTTGCCTTGTCTAAATTCATTTGTGTAATAAATCATGAGAAATATCGGTTAGGTAATTTGGCACCAAATTTAAAATTTTCATGACATGTAGGAGTGGGCCATTAGTCTTAATAAAGCGTCTAATGGATAGGAAGTTATATGACTAGCACAAAAAACCCTTTACCACTTAAATTCCACCCAAAATGTGAGGATCGCCCTTAGATTAGTAGGAATTAAAGCATTCCACTTTAATGCTTCGAGAGTGTACCGGTAGTATAATAGATTCTAGAACTTGTTTTGTGATACATTCCGAGATCGCTAGTAAGACTACACTTGTGTAGTTAGGAATAACTAAATGATAAGAGGCATTAGGATAACCTTGTTTGATACCCGTATTATAATTACTTCCTCCACATCGGTTGAGTAATTCCCCACACCCTTGCGTTGTACTCATCTTTAGTACACGATACCCTAGTTAACCCTCGAGCCTATCCTTTTCGCGGTTCTCATGATGTTTCGGTTTTCTGGAATATCAATGAAGAGCATTGTTTACAATCCACCCCCAAATTTACACCAAAATCGCCTTAGCTTACCTTGTATTCACTCACTTTTAGTGCATTATTGTTATCATACTAAACCCTTAGTTCAATTATCTAGTTGCTTGCATAAGTTGCTAAGTCGAGTCATATCCTTTGTACACAGTTTTGGGACGATTAGGACTCATGGGAAAAGTTAAATTTTATGAAATGACGGGAAGGAACGTTAAATTCAAATTCCCTTTATTTGCGTAATAATGTACTTCAAGTGTTTTGATCTTTTCAATTCGGGTCAAATTAGTGTTAGATTAATAAAAACTCAAGTGTAGGGATGTGCCTATAAATCCCTATTATTTTGATGATTATCGTAGAGGATGGTAGAGTAAAAGTGTATGAAAAAAATCAAAAAAAAAAAAAAAAAAAAGAAAAAAAAGAGAAAAAGAAAAAAAAAAGAGTGATTCATAAAAAAAAGGGCTACCATCCTACATCTATCTTTAAATTTATGTTTGTTTGTTTCAATTTATCTAGAGTTTAGAGTGTTGAGTCGTGGCTTAGCAACGCCATTCTCCTCATGCTTGTAACATAAAGATTTTTGACTTGCCACCACTAAATCGCCTATCCCACCAAACCCTTTGTTTCCCTACCGTAAGCCTAACGTTACAACCCTTTAAAAGACCTCTTGGATAGTTTTTCCTAGGTGCTTATGCCAAAAGCGATGGAGGTTTGATCTAGTCTCAAGCCTATGGTAATCTATGTACTAGGACCGGTTAATTAGTGTTCATCTTCCATTTCTAACTTGATATATTTCATATACACCCGAGAGATGAGAGTATCTAAACACCACTTGTGAGGTGCTAGTATGTAATTTCCGTGCTTGTTATGACTTTTGCAGGGCTTATATGTGTTATGAATTGTTCTAAACTAATGCTTCATGAACCCTAACTTATAAATTAATTATTCAAAAGCACATTTGCTTGAGGACAAGCAAATACCAAGTGTAGGGATATTTGATAAGGATTTAAAAGGTACATTTTTTAGGGGTCATTTAAGCCCTTAATTGATCACTTTTGTATCCGTTACTACTTAATTTCGTTCCTTTTCACTTTTTAGGTCTCTTGAAGGCAAATTCTCGAATGACACTTATTCGGACGAAAAGGCGCGAATATATGAAGAAAATGGCCAAAGTCAAGAATCGAGACACTCAAGTCATTGAATCAAGGGGACGGTGTCACGGCTTAATAGCGGCGCGTCGCGACACACCTTGAGACGACTCGAGAGCAAATTGCTATTTTGCACGTGACGGCATCGGGTTTAAAAGAGTAGGCGTCACAACTCGGGCGGCCTAGATTTGGATCCCGACGGCGTCGAGAGGTTGAAGCCGACGGCGTCACAAGCATAAGGTGACCGCCACGGAGTTGACGTGGCCAAGACGAAAACCTAATGGCGGCGACCGCGACGTCACAATTAAAGTGGCGTCAGTCGCATATTGTAACTCTATATATAGAATTGAATTTTCAAGATTTTAGAGGTAGTTTTGTGGAGTAAAACCTAAACCGAACCTAGGTCTGTCTTAGGCGGTATCTTAGGGTTCCATACCCTATTTCACAACAAGATAAGTGATTTACTTCATTAATTCAATTATGTCTTCAATTGTTTGTGTGTATGCTTGCATGTTTTCCATGTCCCATTAATTTACTTGTGTGTTTGTAGATATATGAAACCTAGGTATTGAATATTGATTGGTTGTCTCTTATCTTAATTGTGATTGACCTAGTATTGCGATAGGTCATTCGTTGTGTTTTTAATGCTTGAGTAATCTTTGTGAACATTAGTTTATAATCACCTAGAGTTATTGTAGTCTAAACATCCAAAGATAACCTTAGAGTTAGTTTATGAATCCTAGAGATTTCGTATGCAATAACCTTAAGGTAGTCTCAAAGAGTTAGGGAAAATGCATACCCACGACCTTAGAAGACACAACGCGTTAAGAATAAGGACGTGACAATTCAACCATTAATAGGAGATAACTAGGGAGTAATAGCATCTAAGTAAACACATTTTTAATTATCATAAGGACACACAACAATAGACATAGACTACACTCACCTTAGTTTAGATAATTAGATAAGTAGAGTAATCGGTGAAATACCAACCCCCAAATCCAATACCCGAGATTCGTACCTTTCCATTTTCTAAAAATATAAAAAGAGAAAAATAATCTTCCTCAACCCCAACCTTAGCGTAGTAATTTCTCACTAGCATTCCTATTCCCTAGAGAACGATATCAATTCCCGAGGCTTACCCTAATACTACACTACAACGATTAGGTTCATTTGCCTAGGTGTTGAAAAACTTGCTCGACGAAAAGGAAGTTCCTTTGACCCCGAACGCTCGTTGTACGCGTATCAACAAGTCAATCATATCCAACATTTGCTCCAAGTCAAGTATTTCAAGCCAAATATGGGCAAGTCAAGGTCACACCGAGACCACAAGGTCTCAGTTAACACTCGTATAGCCAAAACATCACGATTTCAATCCAAGTCCAAATCCGCAATAAATCATCACAATTCACTTGGCCAAAACTAACCTATGGCTCGAGTCCAATCAAATCCAATACCAATTTTACCAAGTGGACCAAACTGAAACAAAACTCACCTCGCCGAGACCTTGGGGTCTCGGCTTGAACCATGATGAGAGCAACAAAACCAAACGGACCAGAAAATTGACAAACCTTACCATGCCGAGACCTTGTGGTCTCGGCTCAAGCATAACATCACGACAACCAAACGGCTACTACACTTTCTAATCCTAATCCAAAGTAACCAAATCAAACCAACACTCACTTGTGGGTTTTGACGCGTACGCAACTCAAACGAAACACAATAAATTTTTTCGTGACCGAAAGTGCTGATACCAAAGTTTTATAGTCATTTTTATTTTATTAAAAATGTTACCCAGTTGTTTTAACCAAAACCCGACTCGTTAACACTAGTTTTGACTCACACCGAGTCACACAAGGTGTGAATCGGTGTGATTTACCTTATTTACCTTTGGATCTAACTTCACATAAGAAAACAATCAAAAGGACGGCGGCGGTGTGGCATGTGTGGTGGTATCAACGCGCGTGGAGGTAGGAAAAACGTTCACAAGGGTGAAATAAGGGTGGGTTTGGTGTTGTTTAGGTGGCAGAGGGTGGCGGTGTTCGTTGGAACAGTTGGTCCGACAGTGACATTTCGCGCATTGTCACATAACCCAACCTTATTCTTGATAGACGTAGAACAACGCCATTGCTTACATTCAATTTTCTAGAACTCACGGTAGTATCCGATGTATTATTAGATACCTGGACTATTTTTCTTCTAGCATTCATATTTTTATGCAAGAGTAACTGGCTAACAATAAATTAGAGTCTAAATATTTGGCAATAATGAACAATGAATATTGCTAAACGGCTTCGTTTCCTACGATAAACGTATAATAGTGTAATGCAATGAACAATGAGTATCACTCGTGTTAATACAAATAAATCGTAAAAACGTTTATTCATATATAGCGATCTCTTTGTGTTTTGTTGATAACAAATATAAAGTTATCATAAGTAAAATTATAAGGATATATGTTATTTTTGTAAAGCATTTACATATATAATCATTTAACATAAATTGTTGTAATAATTCATTTATTGTAATAGTTTATTAAGATGGGTAAAAACCACAACCCATGACCCATACCCATGGAGCATATCTATAACCCATGGAGCTAACCCATGACCCATTGACTAGATGCATTTCATCTTCTAGATACATTGTATCTAGTTAGATACCCATGGTCAAAAGTATATGACCCATGATCCATGACCCATAACCCATTTAGGTGGAGCGTCCTACGGATCCCCCAATTTACACTGGACGGATCCCTCATGTAAGGGATCCGGGGAACAGTAGTAATTTTTTGCCTATAGATAGAGAGCCATCTCTTCATTGTAACTCACCCCTCTTCTTACAAACTCTCTCATATACTATTTCTCTCTTCTAATCTAAGATCTCTTGATCTATATAGTAGTTCTTCTTTCTTTTGTTGTGATTCTCATATAGGTCCTTCTCAAAGGCGAGATCACGAGATACTACAAGTCATCCAAGCAAGGGGTCCTTGATTGATTTGTTCCTCCACAAGATTTTTGTAGCAAGATCTTGTATTTCATATTTCATATAGTTGTTGTGTTGGTTTGGTCCTCCGTGTTAAGGACTCGGTATTTAGCTTTGTACCGGAAAATGTAACACCCCCAAATCTCGGTACAGCGAAAGACTTAAACAAGTTTTCGGGGCGTTACATGGATTAGTACATCACACAAGTATAGCAAATAAGATAGTCATTTATAACTCAAAAACTAATCCCAAATTTAATTATCCAATACAATCATCCCAAAATAGTTAAATATAAGGCCCAATATGATTTATAAAATAGGTCCGCATAATATTATCAAAGTTTAAATATGATCCTTCAACCATGCCTCCTTGCCAAGCTTCCACAGAACAAGCATTTCAAACATCACTTAAATACCTGATAAAAACATGCTAAAAGGTCAGCTAACGCTGGTGAGTTCATAGGTTTAAGTTCAAATTCAATAGTGGACCTGTAGGAGTTTATTTGCTATGCGAGACCTTAGATAGATACACAATATCCCACCAATTACATACCAATATCACAATCAACAATATCATCAATAACATATCCGACATCATAGTAGGGCCTAGCGACACTAGCCGGTAGCGATGTAGCAAGGTCTAGAACAAATGCTACCACAGGCTGGGTCGAGGTAGAAGTCTATACTTAGCTAGGAAAGTGTTATAGCAATTATGATTGCTACCCTAGACTAAGGCAACAACTACCACATATCTATCTAAACAGTCAAGCACATAAGCAAATCAAAATAGTTTAAAAGGTCCAAAAGAGTAGCATGATTTCTCACCCCAAATTAGTTAAAAACATAGATAAAAGTGGGGCTATGAAACTCACCTCAAGAAAGAAACGCACAAACAAACACTAGCAATGAAGATAACAACTAACACGGCTCGGAACTACCGACTCAAAGACAACCTATTAATATAAACCAATTTTAATATATGTTTCCCAAAGTCAACGTTGTCTACCCCAATGTATTCCTTTTCTTTATCTCCAAAAATGTCTTGTTTCACCGTTTAGTCCTAGCGTTTGGTATCGTCGTGTGTGTGTATCGACTCAACATGATATCATGAATGCACTCAAATAACCATAATGCGACTCGATGCAACATAATGAGATGTCTAAGCGATAAGCTCCATAGTCCAATAAGTTTCAGAATAAATAGTAGACCTTATCGAATTCGTCAACTCGATAAACTCAATCATTTATTCGTGTCGCTTATTATCCCATAAACCGGTTGCACCCTAATGAGTCATAAGGATAATTTACCCATTAATAACATTATCCTATGTACCTAGCGGGCTCTTATTATATTCATCAACCTAATAAGTCTGCTATCCACGTGGATCGACGTTATTAATGTTAGGTCATCCGTAAACCATGCACAAGACGTAAATAGAATTAAATACTTGAAAATGGTATTAAATGCTCATAAATGGCACATTTCGATAAACGTGCACTCGAAACATTAAATACTTATTATTTAGAAAACCTTTCCGTTTTTAGTCATTAATTCCCATTTAAAATAGTGAATAACAAGACAAGTCTTGTTATCGAGGGTTTTGGTATAAAAACCATTTATTATTTATGTTTCATAGTTTTATTAACATTTTCATATATATATATATATATATATATATATATATATATATATATATATATATATATATTACGATGATTTCAATATTAGTTTCAAATCGTTATTCGTTTGAGTCCACAAGCACGTGTCATGACTTCTCGGCTTTTAATCAATCTATAGTCCAATATATACTAAAGTCCATGTTACGGCGTTGTCGGGGTCAACTATGACTAAAAAGTCAAGTAACACCAACGTTGCTCAAAGTTGACAATTTATAATATAAGTCCAAGTAAATAATCACAATAGCGCAATTCAATCTCCAATCAACCCATATCAATCTCGCCATCCAAACAAACTACCAAAATACCCGTAACAAATGTTATGGCCCTAATGGTCATGACACGGTCCCGGTTAAGACCACGTGAACCAAACGAGTTCTAGAAGCTTTTCGGCTCCACGCGTCTCATCCAAACTCCAACAACAACTACCAACAAAATACCACAACAATCCGACCCGGACCCTTGGTCCATATGGGTCACGTACGCAACACATGAGCCACATATGAGTCCCTAGTGGCTCGTACGCCTCATCAACCACATCCAAACACTTCCAAATGGCTTCTACAACATCCAAACACAATCAATCAACCTCCAAACAACATCCAATCATCAAACCCATCAACTAATCTAAACCAACATCATGAAACTATGACTAAAATGCAAAAACACAATAAAATGATACAACACACGATACCAAATCACTAGTTACATGTTTTATTAGTTGTAAATTAGTTTTAGACCCATGTTTCACCACAAACCCATTAAAGTCGAGCCATGTACGAGCCAAAAAGAGCTCATACGTGACTTCTCATGGCTCAAACAAGCCTTACCCACGTTCCATTTACCTTTTCAAACGAGCCCTAGAATCACGAATAATTTTTGTAAGATTTGGATGTGTTAATGAAGGCTTCTATAGGCGTGCCATATATGTATGGAAAGAGGAAAGAGAGATCTATCAAATGGTGGTGGTGGTGTAATGTCACTCACCGGATTTTGGCCGGAAAAGGGCGGCGGTGGTGGAAGTATTTTAGGGTAAGGGTTTTTAGTTGTAGGAGAGAGAGAGTGTAGAGAGAGAAAGTGTGTTGTATGTGTGTTTTAGAGAGAGAAATGAAAGTAAAAAATGAGGGTGGGATGGGGCTTTTATACTTGGACTTGAGGACTTCAAAAAAGTAAAAAGAGGGCGAGGGGGCGCCGGCCATGGGTAATTTTAGGGGCCAAAGTCATAAATTTTGTAAAAATAACTCGTTTACCTATTCCCGAGCTCATATATTATCCTACGAGTGTCCCACGACATTCCTTCGACTTTCTATCGTTTTTATTTATGTTTTTCTACAAGTTTTGACTATTTATTTGTCAAGTTTCGAGTTACGGTTTAAAAGTTACGTTATTTCTTATTACAGGATTTTATTGTGCCGAATCACATAGTGCCTAACGAAAATAGTTAAAACTCACACGACAACTCATACGATAATAAAATAAATCATGAAAACCAACAATCGATATCAAAACAAGTCATGGTCGATCAAAATAGTTCTAAAGGCAAATACTCGGTTTAACTTAGCGTAATGCGGTTACCTAAAATGGGCTCCCTAATTGCTAGTTGTCACAGCCTCCCAGCCTCAGAAGAAACCTGTCTCGGGTTTCACTCCGAGCTGCTTGATGTCACGAAGAGTTTAGGATACTTCCTCACGTTCCCAAGTGAACTCTGGTCTATGTCGAGAGTTCCAACGAACTATGATAATCGGAATACGGCTATGCTTCAGCCGTTTAACCTCACGATCCATGATCTCAATCGGTTCCTCAACGAAATTCAATTTCTCATAAATACGGATATCTCTTAACGGTACAACTATATTTTCCTCCGAAAGACACTTCTTAAGATTACTAACATGAAAGACATTATGTACACTACTCAATTCCGAAGGTAGCTCAAGACGGTAAGCTACTGGTCCGATTCTTTCCAGGATTGGAAAGGGACCAATGTATCGGGGTGATCTGCGCAAAACCGTCAAGTCTAATCACACAAACTGGTCACTTGTGAATGACCAGCCGTAATAGACTTAAAACAGTTCAGACACAAATGCAATGAAGATCTGAGGAGTATAGTGTTTCCCCGGGTCGTTATGTCCCAGCGAGCTATGCAATGGACTATCAAACGTTTAGTGATCGCGAGATTTGAACGGGAAAAGGATTAGGAATATGATTATAACTACAACAAAAGCCAATAAGTTAAAACGGCTTAAATGCAAATTAAAGAAAGTTAAAAAGATAAAATCTATTAAATAAACGCTATCACTATATTTAAAATGATGTTTTTGTTTTTATGTTGTTACAAAACTGAAATTATAATCTACGCGACGTACAATTAAAAACGTGAAACTTACACAATGTTAACCCTAAAAATATGAAAATGATGTTTTACAATCCTAATGATAAAAGAAACTTTTAGAAAAGAAAACTATTTTTATAACTAATTAATTAATTACTATTAATTAAAAACTAATTTTAACTATTTAATAATAACCTAAAATGCAAGAAATTAGGAAATAAGGCTAGAAAATAAAATTAAGACTTAGAAAAGTCTAAAATAACAAACTAGAATTTTCAAAGCTATTTTGTATTTTTCCGATTAATTTCTATTTTCTATGAATTAAAAACTATTTAAATCTAATTAAAATTATGAAAAATACCAAATGAAAGGAGAAAAATAAGGAAAAATATTTTTTATGCTTTTTATATTTATCTTAATCTATTAAAATTGAAAAATTATTTTTTGGAACTTTTTCTCAATTAATTGCAATTAAAGCTAATTAAAATTGATAAAAACTGATTTTAATTAAGAAAAATAGTAAATGGTGACTAAAAATTATGAAAATTTCAGGGAAAATTTAAAATATTATTCTAAAGCAGAGAAAAATATAAAAGCTAGGGCTTATGTGGAAGAATCTAAGGCTGCTATGTAAATGGAGAAGGAATAAGCACTTTGAAATAAGCTAAAAAGCACTATAGTAAACCAAACTGATACAAAAGCTAAGCTATACTGTAACTACTCTAAGGCAACCAAAAGCAACTATCCCTAACACCTAAATAAGCATTATACCTAGATTATGCAAACTGATCTATAAGCCAAAACAAGAAAACTGTCCCTAAGTTTAAGCGGTTACATCGCTAATCAAATAAGCCAAGGTTAAAACTCGAGTGTGGTTCTATAGATCACCAATCGAGATCATATAACCCAAATTATAGCTAAAAGGACAAGTAATGAAGCGAGATATGGATCAAAGATTAACGCTTGAAATAGGATCAAGGTTGTAAAATCGTTAGGCGCTAGTGAGGCGGTCGGGTAGGCCTAGCGATTAATCGAAAGCGGGATTAATCGGGGATTAATCAGATTGGAATTTTTATGCACAAAGTTGTAATTTTAGATATTATATTATAATATATGTATGAGATAAGTATAGTGCATCACAGTTAAAATATTTCAAATGTTCAAATATAAACATAATGCATAATTCTTCAAATTTCAAAGTCAAACATAGATATTACTCGGTTTGTTGACCATTTTTAAGCAATATTTGACCAATTTTGTCTGAGTAATCGGTTTGTTGACCGATTTTAAGTGATTTTGTCCAATTTTTAAGTGATTTTGTTACCAATTTTTAAGCGGTTTTGTCCAATTAATCCGATTAGACCGATTTTGTCTGATTAATCGGTTTGTTGACCGATTTTTAAGCGATCTTTGACCAAACCGATTAAATAGGCCGATTATGATAAATCAAGGCGCTTAGTGAGCGATCGGCGATTATCACGAGGATTAATCGGTCGCTGGGCCGATTTTACAACAGAGAATAGGATACAAGATCAGCAGAGGTAAACAAGAAGATAGGGACTATGTTTGAGCTAATATAAGCGCTTATTAGGAGTGCTTAGGTGCAAAAGCAGATAAAGGGTCTTGAAGACCACCGACAAACTACCAATGGACCAAAACCGAGCCCCAACAAGCTCTAATGAACCTTGTGCAACTCCCGCAAGTTCTGCACAAAATGGGTCTTTCGACAGATTTGACTTTTTAAAATCAGTAATGAGCTTTGACTTATGTGAGATTTAGAAGCAAATCATGGACTGAATAAGATGCAATATGTTGAAATGAAACTATATCAAGCTACTTTATCAACTTCTAAACCTATGTGACAGATTTGAGAAACTGTTTTTAACAGTAGGTTCATACAAGACAGTGGTGAAATGATTTTGACTTAATATGCAAACCGAGACAAAATGGCGATAAGACAATAGCGAGATATTACAATATTAGACTATCACAAGATCCAAACAACTCGAACTACTCCATAAAAATAACCTCTAAAGCGGCCTAAACAAGCAAACCAAACACCCTCAGTGGATGATAATCAAATTGAAACAAATCCAAACACGTAACCAAATTTATTTTATGATCAAATTAGCTTCAACCAATCTAAATACTCTTGTTTGAACAGGTTTTAATAGATTAAGACTACAATTATATTAAGTGCAAAACTTGTGAAAACTACTTACAAGAGTCCAAAGCCGCGTTGGCTAGCAACATGTGAAACAAAGAACCACTCCTAATTCAAACAAACACAAATAGTCAGAAATCACCCCATTTCCATGCCCGCATCAACCCATCCCCATTTCTCGCACCATTTTTACAGTGTTGACTTTTGTTGACCAAGGTCCAAAAGTGAATGAAACTTCAATGTGAGCTTATGGAAAGCTTTTATGAGCTTATATGAGCTTGTTTGAAATTGAAATTGAGTCGTTAAAAGCTTAAGCGTATGAGTTTGAAAACACAAATCTCAACAGTGGACATAAAGAGTGAATATTGAACATTAACTAGAATTGGTACTTGAAATAAGTTGTAAAACACTTAAATATCTTTGTTGAATACAAATAAGCTTGCAAGTACAAATGAAAACTAATTTAAGATAAGTTAAGCTAAAAACGACATCTATGGTAAAAAATTAAAAACTAACTCTTCCTTGATGCATCCTCTTGGACTTTATATACCCAAATCTGTCTCTCTCCTCCTTCTAAATAGTTCCCACTAATAAAATTCACCATTGGATCACTGCAATTGATCCTGGCCATTCAATTGCTTTTTGGCGCCAATTTTGGTTTAACAGTTGTAGCTTGAGTGGGATTGGTAGAAAGCATTAAATGCACTCTGGCTTGTTGTGTTTGGAGGGGGGGGGGTAGAGGTGATGATGGTTGAGGTGGAGTGTTAGCAGGAAGGTGCAGGCTATGGTGATGATGGAGGATTGTGTAACCCGTGAGGGAGAGAGGGAAAACAGTGGTCAAAATGGTTTGACTGGGATATTAAATACCAGGGGGGTCAAAAGGCAGGGTTCAATGGCTGGGTCACAAGGGAAAGGCAGGGTCAAAAATAGAATTGACAAGTCCAAGTGGAATAAGGAGGTTTAATAACATAAGGACTTAATATGCAATTTCTGAAACTTCAAGGACTAGAACTGCCAATATCTCAAAGTTGCTCCAAGGACTGAATTTGACAAGTGTCAATAGTACAAGGGCCAAAGTTGCCATTTTCACATTTTCCAGGGACCAATTCTGCCAAATTTCAAACTTGGAGGACCACTTTTGTAATTTTCTCAAATTTTTAACATTTTTCACCAAAGGACTAAATTTGACAAGTTATGATTTTAAAAGGACCTTTGATGACTTTTCTTTTGAAATTTTGACTCAGGGACTATTTTTGACAATTTTAGAAACTTGGGGACTAAAGCTGCAATTTTGCAAATTTGATATGTTTTTCGTCGATTTTGATATTTTTGCATTTAAAACACATAAAACACCGATTTGTGATATTTTGATCATTTTGATGTGTTTCTGAGTGTTTTCAGATGATTTTGCAGTTTATTTTGTACAAAAATGATGAGTATTTAGACACTCATCACGGGGATTGAGTTTTCCACGCTTGCCAAAACGTATCACTCCTTTCCAAGGAGAAACCTTTAACATAACACGATCTCCAACTTGAAACTCTAAGGGTTTACGTCTCTTATCGGCATAACTCTTTTGTCTATCACGAGCGGTTTGCAAACGATTATGAATCTGAACTATCATCTCAGTGGTTTCTAGAACGAGTTCGAGACCGATAATCTGACTCTCGCCAACTTCCGCCCAACAAACTGGAGAACGACATTTTTGGCCATACAACGCCTCAAATGGTGCGGCCTTAATGCTATAATGATAACTATTGTTGTAGGAGAATTCGGCCAAAGGTAGGTGTCTCTCCCAGCCTTTGCCGAAATCGATGACACAGGCTCTAAGCATATCCTCTAAGGTCTGAATGGTTCTTTCACTCTGACCATCAGTTTGAGGATGATAAGCAGTGCTCATATCCATGTTTGTTCCTAAAGCTGACTGTAAGGATCTCCAGAAGTGGGATGTAAAACGGCTATCTCGGTCGGAAATAATAGATACCGGTACTCCATGACGCGATACTATCTCCTTGATATACAGCCGAGTGAGCTTGTCGAGACTATCGACCTCGCTAATGGCCAAGAAGTGAGCAGACTTAGTCAAACTATCTACGATTACCCAGATAACGTCATTGCCGCTAGCTGTTCTTGGTAATTTGGTGATGAAGTCCATGGTGATTCGCTCCCATTTCCATTTAGGGAGTTCGCGTTGAACTAAAAGTCCTGAGGTTTTCTGGTGTTCGGCCTTTACCTTAGAACAAGTCAAGCACTTACTGACATACTGAGCCATGTCGGCTTTCGTGTTAGGCCACCAGTAGAGTTTCTTCAAGTCATGATACATCTTATCGGCTCCGGGATGAATAGAGTATTTTGATTTGTGCGACTCGTGCATAATCAACTCATGGATTCCGCCATGAAATGGTATCCAGCTTCTGTCTCCGAAGCATAGGGTTCCGTCTGAACGCTTCAAGAAGCCGTTTTCACTTTCTACCATTCCATGCAGATTCTCAAATGGACGGTTCTCTTCCGTCAATGCCGCAGATTGGGCGGCTAAGATTTGAGATGGTAGAGGCGAACTAATGGTCATTCCTAGGGATCGAACATGTAAAGGTGGAATGTTCTCCTTACGGTTGAGGGCATCTGCCACTACATTGGCTTTACCGGGATGATAACGAATCTCACAATCACAATCACTGAGTAACTCTAACCAATGACGCTATATGATATTCAGCTCCTTCTGGTCTAAGATGTGCTTCAGGCTCTTATGGTCGGTAAACACTACACACTTGGTTCCATACAAATAATGTCTCCAGATTCTCAGGGCAAACACTACAGCACCTAACTCCAGAGCATGGGTGGTGTAGTTTTTCTCATGCTTCTTAAGTTGTCAGGAGGCATAAGCTATCACCTTCTCCCGCTGCATCAAAACATCACCTAAGCCTTTATGTGAGCGTCGCGATGGCGACAAAATCTTCGCTTTCTTGAGTAAAGCTAGGATGGGCGCACTACACAACTTCTCCTTCGAAGTTGGAATGCTTCTTCTTCCTTTTCTCCCATTCATAATTAACGCCCTTCTGCGTCAATTTGGTCGTTGACTTAGCTATTTTGGAGAATCCTCAATGAACCTCCGATAATAGCCTGCTAAACCTAGAAACTGGTAGACTTCTGATGGGTTCCTAGGGGCTGCCCATTCCTTAATGGCCTCAATCTTGGCTGGGTCAACATGAACTCCTTGACTATCTATCACGTGACCTAAGAATTGCACGGTTGGGATCCAAAATTCACACTTAGAGAATTTGGCATACAACTTCTCTTCTCTCAACAACTCTAAAATGAGCCTCAAATGCTCCTCGTGCTCCTCTCTATTCTTGGAGTATATCAAGATGTCGTCTATGAATACTATCACAAAATTATCCAGATATGGCTTACATACTCGGTTCATGAGATCCATGAATACCGCTGGTGCTTTGGTCAAACCAAACAACATCACTTGGAATTCATAGTGCCCATAACGAGTCCAAAAAGCCGTCTTAGGGATATCCTCTTCTCGAAATCTAAGCTGGTGATATCCAGACCGTAAGTCGATCTTTGAAAACACACTAGCTCCTTGGAGTTGATCAAATAGGTCATCTATTATAGGTAGTGGATATCGGTTCTTCACCGTCAACTTATTCAATTCCCTGTAGTCAATGCACATCCGAAACGATCCATCCTTCTTCTTCACAAACAATACCGGTGCTCCCCACGGTGACGAACTTGGTCGAATGAATCCCTTATCTGACAACTCTGCCAACTGTTTAGACAGTTCCTCCAATTCTCTTGGAGCAAGTCGTAGGGTGCCCGGGCTATGGGTGCAACACCAGGTATCAACTCAATTTGGAATTCCACTTGTCGGGCAGGTGGAATCCCTGGTAGATCGTCGGGAAACACATCCGAAAACTCTCTAACGACGGGTAAATCCTTGAGGTGTCCTTCGCTCTTCTTCTCGCCTTTCTTTTTAGAAATTCGAGCCAAGAAAAGACAGCCTCCTCTATCGATGTACTTCTGGGCCTTAATACAAGAGATGATGCTCAACCAGGAGGGATCTCCACAGTCGCTCCGATCTCCTTGTATGCTCAGAACTTTTTCGCCACACAATACACGCACTATCTTCTCATCGCAGATGATGTGTGCACCGTCCTTCGACACCAATCCATTCCGATGATGACGTTGAAACTTCCTAAGGTAACTGGCAAAAGGTCTATGCTAAACGGATGGTCTAGGAAACTTAAGGTACAACCTCGAACTATAGTGTCAATCATTTTCCTATTTCCATTAGCTAACTCCACATCATAGCTTAACCCTAATGGTGTTGGGGATATTCCTAGTAATGGCATAAAGGTGGTGGATACGAAACTCATATCGGCACCAGTATCAAACAGTATGAAAGCATAGCGACTACTGAGAAGGAACGTACCCGTAACTATGTTTGGGTCCTCACCAGCTTCCTTCCCAATAGCATACACTCGCGCTATTCCCATGTCTCTCTGCTGATTTCTAGCACCCTGATTTCCCTGGTTCCCTACAACCTCTCGCTTCACAGGGTTTTGGCCATTACTTCCCACACCTCGGTTAACAAATCCTCCTCCATTACCGGGGTTTCCCTTCATCCACGGCTCTCGGCACTCATTCTTGTAGTGCCCTTTCTTTCCACATCCAAAACAGGTAACAGTGGCCTTCCAGTCCGCTCTTTGTGCAGTTTGAGCCACAACAAGGGGACGGGACCTACAGTCCTTGGCCATGTGTCCTACCTTAGAGCAATTCCTACACACTATTGAGCACGGTCCATGGTGGTGTCGGTTGCAATGAGCCAAAGACCACACAAGGGCTTGCTACCTTCATAACCCTTCTTCTCTCCATTTCCTATGGCGTACATCCTGGCAGTCTCTTGCCGTTTGTTGCCATTCCCTTTAACAGTCTCATTCCTCTTCCTCTTATCACTCTTACCCTTGTCTCCTCCTTCTAACACATAAGAGTCCATCAAACGTTGAGCCACGGTAATTGCCTCATGCAAGTTAGCCGGCTTCGCAGCGATGTCATCATTCCTAGTAGCTAGGGGCAATCCATCAGTATACCTCTCAATCTTAAGGGCTTCAGTGTGAACCATTTCTTGGCAAAGCAGCGACAACTCTTGAAAACGACGATTGTAGGTCATCATGTCGTTACCCTTAACCTTATGGTTCCAGAACTCAATCTCTAACTTCTTAACTTCATTCCTAGGACAGTAAGTCTTGATCGGGAGAGCCTTAAACTGGGTCCAAGTCATGCTATAGGCTATATCACTTCCTACTGATCTACGATAGTTGTTCCACCAAGTCAACACTTCGTCCTTCAAGGTGAACGTCGCATACTTAGCCTTATAATCCTCATCACAGTTACTAACGGTAAACACAAACTCATTTTTCTCCATCCACCTTGTTAGGTAAACCACTCCCTTGGTTCCTCCGAACTCAATGGGACCACATAATCAGAACTCTTTGTAGGTACAACCTCGAGCTCGATTAAGAGGTGGGGTTCTACCAGAGGTGTTAGAGTGATTAGACTCAGCTAGCAGTTCAGCTACACGCTGCGTCACAAGCTGGTCGATGTGGTCTTGATTCAAAGGTGGAGGGTTTAGTGGAACAGGACCATTCTCAGCACGGTCATTAACATTCGGGTTCCCAACAGCGGGGTTATCAGTATTCTGGTTCTCAACAGGTGGAGTGGTCGGGGTCGGACGACGACCTCGACGGACAGGAGTAACCACAACAACAGGAGCTGCTCGGTTAGTCCTAGGCGGGTTTCGTCTTGGTGCCATTGATCTGAAGGTCAAAACAACAGTTTTATAAGTTCACAATTCATGCTCTATAAGACAGGGTTTGGTTCCAAGGATCATCGAATAACGCACGAATACACAATCAAGGTTAACAAGGATAACACTATATCATAACGTAATAACTAGAGACCGAATCATAACTAAAGGATGCACATTATAATAGCCATAACTCATAGGTTTCGAAGTGGAATACATGAAAGGATACGGAGAAATCAAAAACGATCCTAACAACAATACTAACAAGATAACTAGAATAAATCTATATCTCAAACTAGAGACTACTCTGTTTGAAGATGGTACAATACCATGAATCTAACACAATCTAGCCACGATCACAAATACCTCTAACGGATCTCCTAACATCGTCAACCTCCCTCCATAGAGATGAAAGCTCAACACGCTGAGAGTCGCGATCACTCTTCATATCCACGACCTCCCTCTCCAACTCGCCTATCTTGCACCATAGCGCTCGGTCTGCATCTCAGGCTGTCGCGAACCCTCTCAGCAGGTCCCCTACCTGCTCTTGGAGCTCCGACATACCCTCTCTCAGAATTATAGTCCTCCATCTGCTCTCAAATCCTCTACACTAGCCCTCGATACTCTAATCAACCGATCTGTCAACCTACTAAGCCTAACACCCTGAGATGTAATCCTCACCCAAATCAGACCCGTCTCCCCATACTCCTCGGGCTTTAAAGCAATCTTTGATGGTATCTCTGAACCTAGTGGGCTACCTATCTCCGGTGAGTGAGGAGGTGAACTAAAATCAAAAGGCTGCCCAGGAGAATCAGGCTCAGGCAAAGGTAAAGGAGAGCCTAGTCCTGGAGAATGCACAGAATGCGCAGGACTCTACAATGGTGGAGTACCCCCTTCTGGGATATCCTCATCGTCCTCCTCCTGAGGATCCTCATCCTCATCTACATACTCCTCCTCAATCTCATTCTCCTCATCGCATTCATATTCAGAGTGGGAGTCCATGAGTTGGCGTCTCTGTTTAGGTGAATCCTGAGGTGGTACAGTAGGGGATCTAGGTCTTCGGTGGTGATGACAGAAGAGAGTGGGCTGCTAGGTGAACAGGTGATGATGGTGGTCGCACAGACATACGAGCAGTACTACGAGTAAGTCTAGGAGTCTGGGCTCGTGCTAAGACCTGATGCAATGTGAGCTGCCTAGATGAGCTAGGGCGATCAGATGATGATGAAGTGGAACTAGAGTGTTAGGCAATCACATAGGGATCACCCTACGCAACAGTCATCAGAGTCAATGTTGGGGAAGTAGGAGCAACAATGACATCCTTAGACACATCATAAGCTAGTGAAGGCATGGTCTGTGACAAAGGCATAGGGTAGGTATAAGTGTTTGAAAATGACTAGTTCTAATAAGCGCATCAACTCAACCAAAACATATATCACATAATGAAAGCTTTAAAATAGAGGTACTGCATTACTCAAAATATGCCTTTAAATAAAACACATAAGTTCTATTCTATCACATAATCCACGCATCATATAATCCCAAATCAAATCAATCATATAATCAAGCTCATAATCTCCCAAAAACATAACATATCAATAATCCAATCAAGTTCATAATATCTCGACAATCAATTCACATTTCCCCAAAATCAATAATCATATCTCAAAACATAACATCTCAAAAAATCAATTCACAATTCATCATATCTCATAAATCAAATTGCAGTTCATACCAAACTCAAATAAAGAAGCTTCGGCTTGGCAGGCTGGCATGCGTCGGTCGAGGATCAATTTTTCTAAAAAGTGGTTATAGTTTAGGTTTTATTAAATACCTAGTTCTCTATAACCTTGGCTCCTTGCGCTTGATCAAAAAATCATCAATACGCTGCGAGAGGATAACGGTTACTAATGGTAATACGATTGAGTTCACGGCATGATACATAGACGCGTGCTTCCATCCTTCTTCTTCACAAACAAGACAGGTGCACCCCATGGAGAAACACTTGGGTCGAATAAATCCATTTTCTATCATCTCTTGCAAACTGTTCCTTCAACTCCTTCGTTCTACGGTGCCATACGATCGGAGCCTTGAAATCGGTTCGGCACGAGAATTAACTCAATGCTAAACTCAAATTCTCTAGGCGGGAAGACCGGGGAGTTCATCGGGAAAACGCGTCGGTGAATTCACGAGACAACGAAGATTTTCAATGTTAGGACTCTCCAAAGATGTGTCCTTAATGATGTCGAAAACCTTGGCATCCATGAGCAATCATGATCCGTGCCTTCATGGCGAAATGAGTTTAACAGATTTGAGAGGTTGAGAACCATGATAAGCGAATTCGAGGATGTTTTACGTCTCCAAAGATCACAGTTCTAGCATGGCAATCAATTGAAGCTCTATGATAAGCCAACCAATCCATGCCTAGAATGATATCAAAGTCGACCATATCGAGAGGATACAGATTTGCAAAGCGAATCGATCATCAAAACGAAGAGGACACTTAACGATTTATGATCAATGATCATGTGGTTTTTCATAGGCGTAGAAATTGATAAGTGATTTGTTAATGGTTTGGGCTTCATATTAAGTTTCTTAGCAAATGTGATAGATATAATGGAGTGTGGCACCGGTATCAAATAAAACAAAGATGAATAATCATCAATGAAAAGAGTGCCCGTAATGGTACACAGTGTGCTCACCGATTCCGAGTAGTAGCATAAACACGTCCAGTAGTAGTCGGCGGCTTGATGTAATTTCGAGAATCGCGGGTTCTTCTTAGGGCAATCTTTGATCTTGTGAGTAGTGGAGCCACAAGCAAAACAACCACTAGTGGCCTTGAAACACATCCCAGATGAGCCTTTCCACAAGTAGTACAGATAGGTGGGGAGGCAAAACTTGATCGTCCTTTGCGACGGAAGATCCTCAAGCACGACCGATTTGATCCTCGGTGACTAATCCTTGTTGTAACGCCGGTTATTGTTACCTTGGTTCTCGACGATCATTTCCATTCCTACCAAGATTTCTATTATCTTGACTCCTCGTCTCGGGCGTCCAAAGTCAACATTCCTTCCTGATCGAATTTCACGATCATAACTCCTATCCACTTGACTCCTCGAATCGTAACTCCTACCGAATTTCCCTTATAATCATTGCCTTGAGTCCTACCTGAATCCGATCACCATCGCGATTACGCTTGTTGGAACCCAAACCTCATGAAAGATCTCAATGTTCGAGTCGCATCATTGCATGCCGACATTCTCATACTCAATATTAAGCGATCGGTCCAACACCCACTTCTTGGTTTCCACTTGAAGTGCTTAGCTTGACGCCTACCATCTCCAAAGAATCGCTCCCACAAAACTTACTAACCTCATAAACCTACTCATGTACTCATTGGGTTCTCATGATCAAAGCGGTAGATTGCCCGATAATCCTCTCATACCTTTGCTTTGCTCAAAGATCGTGAAATAACTGTTATAGAAGATAGTCCAAACTCGGTCAGTACAAGTAACAAAGAAAATCATCTCCTCCTCTTGCTTGTTTGAGTGCCTTCCACCAATTCAAAGCATCACCTTCCAACTTAAAGGCAACCAAACGAGTTTTAAACCCGTCTCCACAACCCAAGATGCTAAAATGACTTCTCAATATGAGTGATCCACCTCGGCCTCGGTGGGAGTAGCGGTGCTAAATGAAAGAGGCTTGAGCTTACCAAACGCCGAGCCAAGTGTGAATGCCGACGGGTTGATTTCCTCCACCACTACCCAAGCACCACCGATTACGAATGTTGTTGATCACTGTTCCATCATCTCGTGTAGTAAGACCAGGAAAAGAGTGTTGAGAGCATTAGCAATCGCAACATCAATGTTAATAGCATCATCGTCTCCATCCGCTACCGGTAGTACGAGTTCGAACCATCCGAACGATATTCAAACGATTAGCAAAATGAGCAAAGGTGAGATACTGAAATGGAAGTACGAAGGAATCCTAAAGTCTACCCAAATCCTCGCGTGTCGAATCCTAAGCTCTAAGGGTCTCAAAACCTAGGCTCCATATGTCACAGTCCCGACTACAAGTCGTAAACACAGGCTCGATGCCATAAATTGTAACGCCCGACCCGA